>PISX010008593.1:58119-81240 GCA_004024625.1 Mellivora capensis
AAACAAAAGCAAAAATGAACTTTTGGGACTTCATCAAGATCAAAAGCTTCTGCACAGCAAAGGAGACAGTCAACAAAACAAAGAGGCAACCCACGGAATGGGAGAAGATATTTGCAAATGACAGTACAGACAAAAGGTTGATATCCAGGATCTATAAAGAACTTCTCAAACTCAACACACACAAAACAGATAATCATATTAAAAAATGGGCAGAAGATATGAGCAGACACTTCTCCAATGAAGACATACAAATGGCTATCAGACACATGAAAAAATGTTCATCATCACTAGCCATCAGGGAGATACAAATTAAAACCACACTGAGATCATATGGTATTTGTCTTTCTCTGACTGACTATTTCACTTAGCATAATACTCTCTAGTTCCATCCATGTCATTGCAAATAACAAGATTTCATTCTTTTTGATGGCTGAATAATATTCCATTATTTATATATATATCACATCTTCAGTATCCATTCATCAGTCAGTGGACACCAATTTTACTCAACATAGTACTGGAAGTCCTAGCCACAGCAGTCAGATAAATAAAATAAATAAAAGGCACCCAAATTAGTAAGGAAGTAGAACTACTATTGCAGATGATATTATACTATATATAGAAAAACATAAAGACTACAAAAAAACTATCAGAACTGATAAATTAATTCAGTTATGTCACAAGATACAAAATATACAGAAATCTGTTGCATTTCTATACACTAATAATGGAGTAGTAGAAAGGGTAGTTAAGAAAATTCATTGACAAATGCACCAAAAAGTGTAAAATACCTAGGAATCAGTTTAACCAAAGAAGCAAAGACCTGTACTCCAAAAAATATAGAACAGTGATGAACGAAATTGAATATGATACAAACAAATGGAAAGGTATCCCATGTTCATGGATTGGAAAAACAAATATTGTGAAAATGTCTGCATTATCCAAATCATTCTACACTTTTAATGCAGTTTCTATCAAAATACCAACAACAGGGACACCTGGATGGCTCAGTCTTTCAAGCGGCTGCCTTCAGCTCAGGTCATGATCCCAGCGTCCTGGGATCGAGTCCCATATCGGGCTCCTTGCTCGGCAGGGAGCCTGCTTCTCCCTCTGCCTCTGCCTGCCTGCGCTCACGCGCGTGCACTGTCACTCTCTCTGACAAATAAATAAATAAAATCTTTTAAAAAAATACCAACAACACTTTCACAGAACTAGGAAAAATAATTCTAAAGTTGGTGTGGAACCACAAAAGACCCTGAATAACCAAAACAATCTTGAGAAAAAAAAAAAAAAAAAACATGACTTGAAACTACCAGAATCCCAGATTTCAAGATATACTACAAAGCTGTAATAGCACAGTATGGAACTGGCACCAAAACAGACACATAGATGAATGGAACAGAATTTAAAGTCAGGAAATAAACCTACAATTATTATGTGGTCAATCTATGACAAAGCAGGCAAGAATATACAATGAGGAAAAGGCAGTATCTTCAACAAATGGCTCTGGGAAAATTAGACAGCTACATGCAAAAGAATGAAATGATCACTTACTTACACCATGCACATACAAGAAAACCTTAAAATGTTTTGAAGACATAGTGTGAGACCTGAAACCATAAAACTCCTAAAGTAAACCATAGGCAATAATTTCTCTAATATCAGTCATAGCAACATTTTGAAATTGGGAGGTAAAGTGACCTATTTAAGGTCTAAGAGTTCCTAAATAGTGATATTTTATCCCTTATATAGTATAGGTTCAGGCCTTAAATATTTGATCATTTATGGGCATACTTTATTATAAGATATTACTATACTTAACTTGCATCACCGAGTATTTAACTGAAAGCAGAACTACTGAATGCCATTATGTTTCAATTTTATTTAATATTATAACAATAATATTTTAGTGATTTAGAAAGTAATTTCTTTAAGGGGTTATGTCTTCTGTATGTCCAAACCTATATAGTTACTCTGTTGGCCATAGCATAGTCAGTTTGGTGGTTTAGACTATCTTTTTTTAAAAAAGATTTTATTTATTTATTTGAGAGAGAATGAATGAGAGAAAGCATGAGAGAGGAGAAGGTCAGAGGGAGAAGCAGACTCCCCAAGGAGCTGGGAGCCAGATGCGGGACTCAATCCTGGAAATCCAGGATCATGACCTGAGCCAAAGGCAGTCGCTCAACCAACTGAGCCACCCAGGCGCCCGAGTTTAGACTATCTTAATGATTGCTTGTGTAGCAATCCATCAGATTAAATGTGCTTTGATCCAACTGGATTGTTAAAATGAATAAAAACACAGGATTCACTATGCCATAGTACATGATTTAGGGGTAATAGGTAATGTCCTGTAATGCATCAAACATAGCGCTTTGAGCATTAGAACACTCAGTAAATAAATGTAACAATGATGGTAAAATCAAGCTTAACTACAGTTATTACATTTGTTTTTGAATGATCAGCAATTCTGTGAAAACGAAAGAGCATAGATGGCATTTTTTTAAAGCTCTTTAATTTGCAGCTTCAGAAACTCTAGTTGAAAGTATAATTAAGTCCAACAGTATTTTATGGTTTTGTTTGTTTTAATTCATTCTCATGGAGATATGCTATATTGACACACTTTCATTTTGTAATCTGGTCCCACTGGAGTTTTATTAAACTTTTTATAAATGCATATCTTGATGGCATTTGTAATATCGCTCTACAGATTTCTGTTTAAATTGTGAGACTTTTGTGCATTATTTATATCAATTGTCTACTGTTGAAAGCTCTGCCTTTGAGAAAATGTTACATAATTGTAATGCTTCAATAGAAAAGTATTTCTTACAAAACAGATCATTTTATACCAAAGTTTTAAATCATTTAATATTGTGAATTCCTTAGAGGGCTATTAAAAGAGCAATATTACATCAAGAAAAGCAGTGTGTCAATATTTTAGCATAACACCAGAAAGCATGTATTACACCAGTAATGATACTCCCATCCAGGATACTAGAAACTGGATTGTGTCCCTCAAATATCATATACTTACCCATTAACCCTAATGTGACTGTATTTGGAAGTAGGGACTTAAAAGAAGTAATTAAGGTTAAATGAGGTCAAGAAAATGGGGCCTTAATATGGTAAGATTGGTGTCATTATAAGAAGAGGAAGAGACACTAGAGCTTTCTCACTCTCCTTGTGCACACAAAATGAAAGGTCATATGGGCATACAATGAGAAGGCGGGCACAATTTGCAAGCCTGGAAGAGAGGTTCCACTAGAAAACAAACCTGCACTCTTCTATTTTGGACTTCCAGTCCAAATGGGAAATGAATGTGTGTGTTTAAGCCACCCAGTCTGTGGTATATTCTTATGCTGTCTCAAACTAATTAAGATAAAGGATTTTTGGACAAAAACTGCCTCCACAAATGAGTGCTAAAATTCAAGAGTTTTTACCAAGTTCAAACTAAGAATCATCATTAGGCAGCAGGGAAAATAAAATCAAAACCTCTTTGAGATACAACCTTACACAAGTTAGAAGGGCCACAATTAGCATGACAGGAAACATGTGTTAGAGAGGATGTGGGGAAAGGGGAACCCCTATACACTGTGGTGAGTATGCAAGTTGGTGCAGCCACTTTGGAAAACAGTGTAGAGATTCCTTAAGAAATTAAAAATGGAGTTACCCTATGACCCTACAATTGCACTATGGGGGATTTACCCCAAAGATGCAGATGTAGTGAAAAGAAGGGCCATATTACCCCAGTGTTCTTAGCAGAAATGTCCACAATCAGCAAACTGTGGGAAGAACCAAGATGCTCTTCAACAGATGAATGGATAAAGAAGATATGGTTCATATATACAATGGAATATTACACCTCCATCGGAAGGATGAATACCTAACTTTTGTATCAACATGGACGGGACTGGAGGAGATTATGCTGAGTGAAATGAGTCAAGCAGAGAAAATAAATTACCATATGGTCTCACTTACTTGTGGAGCATAAGGAATAACACAGAGGACGTTGGGAGAATGTCCTTCTCAACAATGGCCACAGCAACTTCTTTCAAGACATGTCTCCAAAGGTAAAGGAAACAAGCGAAAATGAACTTTTGGGACTTCATCAAGATCAAAAGCTTCTGCAAAGCAAAGGAAACAGTCAACAGAACAAAGAAGCAACCCACAGAATGGGAGAACATATTCGCAATTGACACTACAGACAAAGGGCTGATATCCAAGACCTATAAAGAACTCCTCAAACTCAACAATCTACAAACAGGTAATCATGTTGAAAAAGGGCAGAAGACGTGAACAAACACTTCCCCAAAGAAGACATACAAAAGGCTAACAGACACATGAATAAATATTCATCATCTTTAGCCATCAAGGAAATTCAAATCAAAACCACATTGAGATACCACCTTACACAAGTTAGAATGGACAAAATTAACAAGACAGTAAACAACATGTGTTAGAGAGGATGTGGGGAAAGGGGAACCTTCCCCTATAGGGTTGCTCCCTATGTTCTCCTCTAGGATTTTGATAGATTCCTGCCTCACATTGAGGTTTTTTTCTTCATTTTGAGTTTACCTTTGTGTATGGTGTAAGAGAATGGTCGAGTATCATTCATCTACACATAGCTATCCAATTTTCCCAGCGCCATTTATTGACAAGACTGTCTTTTTTCCACTGGATATTTTTTCCTTCTTTACCAAAGATTCCTTGACCATAGTGTTGAAATTCCATATCTGGGCTATCTATTCTGTTTCACTAGTCTATGTGTCTGCTTTTGTGCCAGTACCTTGCTGTCTTGCTGATCACAGCTTTTTAGTAAAGCTTGAAATCAGGCAACGTGATGCCCACAGTTTTGTTTTTCTTATTCAATATTTCCTTAACAATTCGATGTCTCTTCTGGTTACATACAAATTTTAGGATTGTTTGTTCCACCATGTTGAAAAATGCCAGTGGAATTTTGATTGGGATGGCACTGAAAGTATAGATTACTCTAGGCAGTAAAACATTTTCACAATGTTTATTCTTCTGATCTATGAGCATGGAATGCTTTTACATCTTTTTGTCTTGTTCAGTTTCTTTCATGAGTGTTCTGTAGTTCCTTGAGTACAGATCCTTTACATCTTTGGTTAGGTTTATCCCAGGTATCTTATGGTTCTCGGTGTTATTGTAAAGGGAATTGATTCTCTAATTTCCCTTTTTACAGTTTCATTATTAATGTATAAGAAAGCAACTAATCTGTACATTTGTTTTGTATCCTGCCACGTTTCTGAATCACTGTATGAGTTCTAGCAGTTTGGGGGTGGAGTCTTTGGGTTTCCCATATATAGTATCATACCACGTGCGAAGAGAGAGTTTGATTTCTTTGTTGCCAATTTGAATACCTTTTATTTCTTTCTTGTTGTCTGATTGCTGTAGCTGAGACTTCTAGTACTATGTGGAACACCAGTGGCGAGAGTGGGAATCCTTGTCATGTTCCTGATCTCAAAGGGAATGTTATCATCTTTTCCCCATTGAGAATGATATTCCCTGTGGGTTTCTCATAGTTAGATTTTATGAAGTTGAGGAATGTTCCCTCTATCCCTATACTTTGCAGTGTTTTAATCAGGAATGGATGCTGTATCTTGTCAAATGCTTTTTTTGCATCAATTGAGAGGACCATGTGGGTCTCTCTCTTCTTTTATTGATTTGTCCTATCACGTTGATTGGTTTGTGAATGTTGAACCACCCTTGCATCCCAGGGATAAGTCCCACCTGGTCATGTTGGATAACATTTTTAACGTAGTGTTGGATCCTATTAGCTAGGATCTTGTTGAAAATCTTGACATCCATATTATTCAGGGATATTGGGCTGAAATTCTCCTCTTGAATGGGGTTTTTGCCTGGTTTGGGGATTAATGTAATGCTGGCTTCATAGAAAGAGTCTGGAAGTTTCTTTTTTTCTGATTCTATTTTTTGAAACTGCTTCAGAAGAATAGGTATTATTTATTCTTTGAATTTTTGATAGAATTCCCCAGGGAATCCGTCAAGTCCTGGGCTCTTGTTTTTTGCGAGGTTTTTGATCATTGCTTCAATCTCGTTACTAGATATTGCTCTATTCAGGTTGTCAATTTCTTCCTGATTCAGTCTTAGAAGTTTAAAGGTTTCCAAGTATGCATCCATTTCTTCTAGGTTGCTTAATTTATTGTCATATAATGGTTGATTATAATTTCTGATGACTGTTTCTATTTCCTTTGTGTTAGTCATGATCTCTCCCCTTCCATTAATAAGTTTATGAATTTGAGTTCTCTCTCTCTTCCTTTGGATTAGTTTGGCCATTGGTTCATCAATCTTAATGATTCTTATTTTTAAATTTTTATTAACATATAATGTATTATTTGCCCCTGGGGTACTGGTCTGTGAATCATCAGGCTTACACACTTCACAGCACTCCCCATATCACATACCACCCCCATGTCTGTAACCCAACCACCCTCTCCCTATGCCCCCAGCCCCCAGAAACCCTCAGTTTGTTTTGTGAGATTAAGAGTCTCTTAAGGTTTGCCTCCCTCCTGATACCATCTTGTTTCATTTTTTCCTTCCTTCCATATCCACCAACCCCCTGCCCTGCCTTTCAAATTCTTCATATCAGAGAGATCATATAGTAATTGTCTTTATCTGATTGACTTATTTCGCTCAATATGGTACTCTCTAGTTCCATCCATGTTGTTGCAAATGGCAAAATTTCATTTATTTTCATGGCTGCACAATATTCCATTATATATGTCTATATATCTATATATCTATATATAGATATATAATACATTATATTTATATATATTATATATAATACATTATATATCTATATGTATGTGTGTGTATATATATATATACATATATATATACATATATATATATCACATCTTCTTTATTCATTCATCTGTTGATGGGCATCTAGGCTCTTTCCATGGTTTGGCTCTTGTGGACATTGCTGCTATAAACATCTGGCTGCATGTGCTCCTTCGGATTCCTACATTTGTATCTTTGGGGTAAATACTTAGTAGTGCATTTGCTGGGTAATAAGGTAGCTCTAATTTCAACTTTTTGAAAATCCATGCTGTTTTCCAGAGTGGCTACACCAGCTTGCATTCCCACCAACATTGTAGGAGGATTCCCCTTTCTCTGCATCCTCGCCAAAATCTATCATTTCATGACTTGTTAATTTTAGCCATTCTGATTGATGTGAGGTGGTATTTCGTTGTGGTTTTAATTTGTATTTTCCCTTTTCAAGTGATGTTGAACAATTTTTCATATGTCTGTTGGCCATGTGGATGTCTTATTTGCAGAAATGTCTGTTCATGTCTTCTGCCCATTTCTTGATTGGGTTATTTGTTCTTTGGGTGTTGAGTTTGATAAGTTCTTTATAGGTTTTGGATACTAACCCTGTATCTGATATGTCATTTGTGAATATCTTCTCCCATTATGTCAGTTGTCTTTTGGTTTTGTTGACTATTTTCTTTTCACTGCAAAAGCTTTTGATCTTGATGAAGTCCCAATAGTTCATTTTTGCCCTTGCTTCCCTTGCCTTTGGTGATGTTTCTAGGAAGAAGTTGCTGTGGCTGAGGTCGAAGAGGTTTCTGCCTGTGTTCTCCTCAAGGAGCAACTATCTGCCAGCAAATTTGACAATCTGAAAGAAATGGATGCATTCTTAGAGACATATAAACTTACCAAAACTGAGCCAGGAAGAAATAGAAACAATCAACAGATCCATAACAAGTAAAGATATTGAAGCAGTCATCAAAAACCTCCCAAAAACAAGAGCCCAGGACCAGATGACTTCCCAGGGGAATTCTAGAAAACATTTAGAGAATTAATACTTATTTTTCTGAAACTGTTCCAAAAAAATAGAAATGGAAGGAAAACTTTCAAACTCATTTTATGAGGCCAGCATCACCTTGATCCCAAAATCAAAGACCCCACCAAAAAGGTGAATTACACATCAATATCCTTGATGAACATGGATGCAAAAATTCTCCCCAAAATATGAGTCAATAGGATCCAACAGTACATTAAAAGAATTATTCACCACAATCAAGTGGTATTTATTCCTGGGCTTCAGGGTTGGTTCAACATCTGCAAATCAATCAGTGTGATACAATACATTCATAAAAGAAAGAGAAAAGAACCATATGATACTCTCAATAGTTGCCGAAAAAGCATTTGATAAAAGTACAGCATCCTTTCTTGATCAAAACACTTCAAAGTGTAGGGATAGAGGATACATACCTCAATATAACCAAATCCATCTGTGAAAAACCCACAGCGAATATCATTCTCAATGGGGAAAAAAATCTGAGCTTTTCACCTAAGGTCAAGAACACAGAAGGGGTGTTCACTATCACCACTGCTGTTCAACATAGTACTAGAAGTCCTAGCCTCCCCAATCAAACAACAAAAATAAATAAAAGATATCCGAATCAGCAAAGAAGAATTCAAACTCTCACCCTGTAGATGATATGATACTTTATGTGGAAAACCCAAAAGACTCCACTCCAAAACTGCTAGAACTCATACAGAAATTCAGTAAAGTGTCAGGATATAAAATCAATGCACAGAAATCAGTTGCATTTCTATATACCAATAGCAGGACAGAAGAAAGATAAATTAAAGAGTTAATCCCATTTAAATTGCTCCCCAAAACACAAGATACCTAGGAATAAACCTAACCAAAAAGGCAAAGAATCTGTACTCAGAAAATTATAGAGTACTCATAAAAGAAATTGAGGGAGACAAAAAGAAATGGAAAAATGTTCCATGCTCATGGATTGGAAGAACAAATATTGTGAAAATGTCTATGCTACCTAGAGCAACCTACATGTTTAATGCAATTCCTATCAAAATCCCATCCAGTTTTTTCAAAGAAATGGGACACACAATCCTAAAATTTATATGGAACCAGAAAAGACCTGGAATAGCCAGAGGAATGTTGAAAAAGAAAGTCAAAGTTGGTGGCATCACAATTCCAGACTTCAAGCTCTATTACAAAGCTGTCATCATCAAGACAGTATGGCACTGGCACAAAAACAGACCCATAGATCAATGGAACAGAATAGAAAGCCCAGAAATAGACCATCAACTCCATGGTCAACTAATCTTCAGCCAAGCAAGAAAGAATGTCCAAAGGAAAAAAGACAATCTCTTCAACAAATGGTGTTGGGAAAATTGGACAGCCACATGCAGAAGAATGAAACTGGACCATTTCCTTACACCACATACAAAAACATACTCAAAAATGGATGAAAGACCTCAATGTGCAACAGTAATCGATCTTATTGATTCTATCAATGAAACAGCTTGTAGTTTTGTTGATCTGTTCTACTGTATCTCAGGTTTCTAATTCATTGATCTCTGCTCTGATCTTGATTATTTCCCTTCTTATGTGTGATATTGGCTTAATTTGTTTTTGGTTTTCCGGTTCTTTCAGGTGTAAAGAGAGCTAGTGTATTCCCTAATACACTTTTTTCAAGGTTTTTGAGTGAGGCTTGGATGCTATGTATTTCCTCCTTAGGACCGCCTTTGCCATATCCCATAGGATTTGGACAGATATGTGTTCATTCTCATTAGTTTCCATGAATTGTTTAAGTTCTTCTTTGATTTCCTGGTTGATCCAAACATTCTTTTTTTTTTAAATTTTATTTATTTATTTGACTCAGAGAGAGAGATTACAAGTAGGCAGGGAGGCAGGCAGAGGGAAAGGGGGAAGCAGGCTTCCTGCTCATGCAGGGATCTAACCCAGGACCCTGAAACTGTGACCTGAGCCAAAGGCAGAGGCTTAACCCATTGAGCCACCCAGGTGCCTCAAACCAAACATGTTTAAGCAGGGTGGTCTTTAGCTTCAGAATGTTTGAATTCCTTTCAAACTTTTCCTTGTGGTTGAGCTCCAGTTTCAAAGAATTGTGGTCTGAGAATATACGGGGAATAATCTCAATCTTTTGGTATCAGTTGAGCCCTGATTTCTGACCCAGTATGTGGTCTATTCTGGAGAAAGTTCCATTTGCGCTCAAGAAGAATGAGTATTCTGTTGTTTTAAGGTGGAATTTTCTGTATATACCTATGAGGTCCATCCGGCCCAATGTTTCATTCAAAGCTCTTGTTTCTTTATTGATTTTCTGCTTGGATAATCTGTCTATTACTGAGAGTGGCATGTTAAGATCCCCTACTATTAATGTATTCCTATCAATAAGGACTTTTTATTTTGATTAACAGTTGGCTTATGTAGTTGGCTGTTCCCATATTGGGGTCGTAAATATTTACAATTGTTAGAACTTCTTGGTGGATAGACCTTTAAGAGTGATGTAGCGTCCTTCTTTACCTCTGACTACAGTCTTTAAAATCTAATTTATCTGATATGTGAATCACTCTGCCAGATTTCTTTTGAGGCCCGTTGGCATGAAAGATGCTTCTCCATCCCTTCACTTTCAGCCTGGATGTATCTTTAGGTTCCAAATGGGTCTCTGGTAGAAAGGATATGGACAGGTCCTGTCATTTCATCCAGTCTGCAACCATGTGCCATATTATGGGAGCATTTAGGCCATTCACATTGAGGGTGATTATTGAAAGATATGTTTTTATTGACATCATGTTTTCTGTGAAGTTCATGTTTCTATAGATTCTCTCCATAAATTTCTGGTCTATGTTACTCTTGGGTTCTTTCTTCTTTCATAGAACCCCCCCCCCCCCTTAATATTTCTTTTAGTGCTGGTTTGGTGGTCACAGACTATTTTAAACCTTGCCAGTATTGGAAGGTCTTTATCTCTCCATACATTTTGAATGTCCACCTTACTGGATAAAGTATTCTTGGCTGACCGTTCTTCTCATTTAGTGCCCTGAATATGTCTTGTCAGCACTTTCTGGCTTGCCAAGTTTCTGTGGACTGGTATGACATTATTCTGATGGACTTTCCTCTGTACATAAAGAATCTCTTCCCCCTACCTGCCGTCAGAATCTCTGGACCTCTTACAATTTTCTTACTCTTAGTTAGGCTTTTCTTTTCTACTAAAAATCTATTTAACATTACTTATAAGGGTAGTTTAGTGGTGATTAACTTGTTTAATATTTGTCTGGAAATCTATCATCCCTTTGATTCTGAATGATAACCTTGCCAGACAGAGTACTTTTGGTTGTAGGGTTTGTTTTGGTATGTTTTGTTCATTTGCCACACTCTTCTGTTCTGTAAAGTTTCTGCTAAAAAATCTTCCAAAAGCGTTATGGGTGTTCTATTGTGTGTAGTTAGTCGTTTTTATCTTACCGCTATTAATATTTACCCTTTATCTTTAATTTTTGACATTATAATTATTATATGTCTTGATGTGTACTTCTTTGGGTTTAAGTTGTTTTGTACTTTCTTTGGTTCCCTGACTTGGATGTTTGTTTCTTTTCCCAGGTTAGAGAAGATTTCAAGCATTATTTCTTCATGTAAGTTTTTTTGTTTTGTTTGTTTTTGTTTTTGTTTTTCCCCTTTCTCTATCTTCTCCTTCTGGGACTCCTACAATGCCCATGTTATTATAATTGATTTCCCAGAGGTTCCTTAACCTATCCTCAGTTTTTAAAATTTTGCTTTTGTTGTTGTTGAATTTATATGATTTCCACTACCCTGTCTTCTAGGGCTCTCTGACTTATTTTTGGCACCTTATTATGTTTTCTCTCTCTTTGTTGAAGTTCTCAGTGTGTTCATCTATTCTCCCAGGTTTAGTAATCAAATTTATGACCATTATTTTTAACTCTTTATCAGATAAATTGTTATGTCCATTTCACTTATTTCTTTGAGATTTTGTTTTTCTCTTTCATTTAGAACATATTCTTTTGTGTCTTCATTTTGGTTGACTCTCTGTGATTGCTTCTATGTATTATGTAGGTCTGTTGCATCTCCTGGCCTGAAGGAAGTGGCCCTATGTAGAAGTCTCCTATGGGGCCCAGCAGTGCAATATCTCCTGGTCAACAGAAGCAGGTGTTCCAGGCTGTATGGTTTGTATATGTCCTGAGTTGTGGTTGAGCTGCAATTGCTACAGGCCTGCTGATGAGCAAGGATGGTTTCTGGTGCAACTGGCTAAAAGGCCAGGTATTCCTGTGAGTGAGGTCAGCCCCCATCATAGCCAGCTGAAATGTCTGGCTGCAACTGGTACAGGTGTACTGGTTGGACAGCCTTCAGTATAGCTGGCCAAGAGGCCTGCCTGTATATGCTTTAAACATTCTGATAAGTGGGGTCAGCCATTGATGCTGCTAGCTGAGTATCCCAACCACAACTGCTATGGGTATGTTAGTGGGCAGGGATGCCCCCTCCCCCAGGGCAGGAATCACCTTGGAGGAATGCCAGACCTATCTGGGGCTGCCCACTGGGAGTTCGTGGGTTTTAGTCACTGTGTGGGACTGGTTGTCCTGGCTGAGGCAGCACGATGGATGTGATGAGGTAGGAACTCCACTGGGGGAGTTCCCGCCTATGTGGGCAAATTAGGTGTGTGGGATAGGTCCATGGGAAAATGCTAGGGTTTTGCAAGTGGTGCTAGCAAGCTGGATTGAGAGTGTCAGAACTGGCTCTACAGATTGAGAAAACATGTCCAGAAAAGGAAATTCAAAATGAATTTAAACAGAAGTATTGTTTATTATAATAGATATAAAGCTTTGCATGATGATCATTCTTTATTTCATTAATGCATCGTATTATATTGTATTGTATTAATTACAGCATAGTCAACATACAGTATTATATTAGTTTCTGGTGTACAATATAGTGGTTCAACAATTCCATACATCACCTAGTGCTCATCACAAGTGCATACCTCTGGCCATTGTAAGTGTAAAATCACTATCTTGTGTACAGGAAACTAATATTACACTATACATTAACTAATTAGATTTAAATTAAAATGTAATAAAAATACAAGTGCAGTCCTTCATCTCCATCAACTATTTCACCCATGCCTCCCCCACCTCCCCACAGGTAACCATTGGTCTGTTTTCTAAAGTTTAACGTCTCTTTCTTAGTTTGTCTCTTTCTCTCTCTCTCTTTTTTTCTTTGATTGTCTGTTTTGTTTCTTAAATTCCACATATGAGCAAAATCATATGGTATTTGTCTTTCTCAAACTTGTTTTGCTTAGCGTTATATTCTCTACTCCTTTCATGTCTTTGCAAATAACATTTCATTCTTTTTTATGGTTGAAAATATTCCACTGTGTGTGTGTATGTATGTATGTATGTATGTATCTATCTATCTATCTATCTATTGATCTATTAGTTAATCAATTGATAGATTGATCGATAGATTGATATATACATACATACATACCATATCTTCTCTATCAATTCATCAGTCGATGGACATTTGGGCTCTTTCCATAATTTGGTTATTGTTGATAGTGATGCTATAAACATGGGAGTGCATATATCCCTTTGAGTTAGTGTTTCAATAATTTGGGGGTAGACAATGAGTAGTGCAATTACTGCATCATAGAGTATTTCTTCTTTATTTTTTTTAAGATTTTATTTATTTATATGACAGAAAGAGACACAGTGAGAGATAGAACACAAGCAAGGGAAGTAGGAGAAGGAGAAGCAGTCTTCTTGTCACCAAGCATGGAGCTTGATGCATGGTTCAGTCCTATGACCCTGGGATCATGACCTGAGCCAAAGGCAGATGCTTAATGACTGAGCCACCCAGGTGCCCCTCATAGGGTATTTTGATTTTTAACTTTTTGAGGAACCTTCACACTGTTTTCCACAGTGGCTACACCAGGTTGTGTTCCCAGCAGAAGTGCAAGGAGTGTTCCTTTTATTCCACATCCTTGTCAACACTTGTTCTTTGAGTTTCTGATTTTAGCCATTCAGAGAGTTGTGAGGTGACATCTCACTGTAGTTCTCATTTACATTCCCCTGATGATGAGTGTTATTGAGCCTATATTTATGTGTCTATTGGCCATCTGGATGTCTTCTTTGGAGAAATGTCTATTCATTTCTTCTGTCCATTTTTAAAATACAGTATTTGCTTTTGGGTGTTGATTTGTATGACTTTTTAAAATGTTCTGGATACTCACCATTTAACAGAGATGTCATTTGCAAATAATCTTCCTCCACCCAACAGATTGCATTTTACTTCTATTCATTGATTCCTTCACTGTGCAGAAGCTTTTTATTTAATTGCAGTGCAATAGTTTATTTTTGCTTTTATTTTCCTTGTTTCAGGAAACATATCTAGAAACTGTTGCTATAGTTGATGTCAAACAAATTACTCACTGTGCCCTGTGCTATGATTTTTATGGTTTCAGGTCTCAAATTTAGATCTTTAATCCATTTTGAATTTATGTTTGGGTATGGTGAAAGAAAGTGGTCCAGTTTCATTCCTTTCCATGTAGCTGTGTAGTTTTCCCAAAACCATTTTTTGAAAAGACTGTATTTTTCCCATTGGATATTCTTTCCTGCTGTGGAAAATTAATTGGCTATATAATCATGGATTTATTTCCAGGTTTTCTATTCTGTTCCTTTGATTTATGTGTTTGTTTTTGTGTCAGTATCATACTGTTTTGATTACTAAAGTTTTGTAATATAACTTGAATTCTGGAATTGTGATATCTCCAGATTTGCTTTCATTTTTCAAAACTTCTTTGGCCATTTGGGGTCTTTTGTGCTTCCAAAATGATTTTAGGATTGTTCTATCCCTGTTATAAATGCTGTTGGTGTTTTAATAGGTATTACATTAAATCTCTTGCTTTGGGTGTTACAGACATTTTAACAATATTTGTTCTTCTATTCCATGAGCATGGAATGTCTGCATTTTTTGAGTCATCTTCAACTTCTTTCATCAGTGTTTTATAGTTTAACAGTACAGGTCTTTCTCCTCTTTGAATAGGTTTATTCCTAGGTATCTTATTATTTTGAGTTCATTTGTAAATGGGATTTTTTTCTTTATTTATCTGTCTTCTGCTTCATTATTAGTCTATAGAAATGGAACAGATTTCTGCATATTGATTTTACATACTGTAACTTTACTAAATTCATTGGTCAGTTCTAGTATTTTGTGTGGAGTCTTTATGGTTTCCGATATATAATAACATGTCATCTGCAATACTGAGTTTTGCTTCTTCCTTGCCAATTTGGATGCCTTTTGTTTCTTTTGGTTGTCTGATTGCTGTGACTAGGACATCGAACAGTATTTGAATGCAAGTGGTGAGAGTAGACATATTTGTCTTGTTATTGACCTTAGGGGAAAAGGTTTTCTTCCATTAAGGTTGATGTTAGCAGTGACTTTAATATGTTGTGGTATATTAACTCTAAACCTACTTTGTTGAGGGTTTTTGTCATGTATAGATGTTGCACTTTGTCAATTGCTTTCCTCATATATTGAAATGATCATATTGTTCTTATTATTTTCCTTATGACCTATCAATTTGAATAATTTGAAGATATTAAACCACTCTTGCAACTCAGAAATAAGTCCCACTTTTTCATGGTTAATGATGTTTTTAATGTATTGTTGGATTCAGTTTCTAGTATTTTATTGAGAATATTGAATCTATATTCATCAGAGATAATGACCTGTAGTTCTCTTTTGTGTGTGTGTGTGTGTGTGTGTGTGTTGTATCTTTATCTGCTTTTTTCATCAGGGTGATGATCTCATAGAATGAATTTTAAAGTTTTCCTTCCTTTTCTTTATTTTGAAATAATTTTAGAATAGGTATCAAACCTTCTTCAAATGTTTGATAGAATTCACCTGTGAAACCACTTGATCTTGGACTTTTGTTTTTTGGAAATTTTTTAATTATTCACTCAATATCATTGTTGGTCATTGATCTGTTCAACTTTTTTTTATTTCCTCCTGTTTTAGTTTTGATAGTTTATGTTTCTAAGAATTAAACCATTTCTTCTAGGTTATCACATTTGTAGGCATATAGTTTTTCATAATATTTTGTAATGATTTTGTGTATTTCTGTGGTGTTGATTGTTATTTCTCCTCTCTCAGTTGTGATTTTGTTTACTTGAATCCTTTCTTTTTTTTTTTTCTTCATCAGTTTTCTAGAGGTTTATCAATTTTATTGATTTTTTCAAAGAACCAGCTACTGGATTTATTGGTCTGTTCTATTGGGATTTTTTGTTTGTTTCAATATAATTTATTTCTGCTATAATTTTATTATTTCCTTCATTCTGCTGGTTTTATGTTTTGTTTTTTGTTCTTTTTCTAGATCCTTTAGGTTTAAGGTTCAGTTGTTTATTTGAGCTTCTCTTTCATCTTAAGTTAGACCTGTACTGCTATAAACTTTCCTCTCAGAAAGCTGTTGCTGTATCCCAAAGGTTTCTGCTGTATCCAAAGGTTTTGGACTGTTGTGTTTTCATTTTCATTAGTATCCTTTTTCTTATTTCTTCCTTAATTTCCTGGTTAACTCATTTATTGTTAAGTAGCATGTTATTTAACCTCCATCTATGTGTCGTTTTTCCATAATTTTTCTTTCTTTCTTTTTTTAAAGTTTATATTTATTTATTTGAGAGATAGAGAAAGAATAAGCAGTGAGGAGGGGCAGAGGGAAAAAGAGAGAAGCAGACTCCCTGCTGAGCAGGAAGCCCAATGTGAGGCTGGATCCCAGGACCCAGAGATCATGACCTGAGCTGAAGGCAGATGCTTAACCAACTAAGCCCCCCAGGCAACCCCAGAACTTTTCTGGTGGTTGACTTTTACAGTATTGTAGTCAGAAAATATGCATTGTATGCTTTCCATCTTCTTGAATTTTTTTTTTTTTTTTTTGCCTAGACTGTGATCTATTCTGGAAAATATTCCACGTGCACGTGAAAAGAATGTGTATTCTGCTATTTTTAGGATGTCATGTTCTGAATATATCTTTTAAATTCATCTGTTTGAGTGTGTCTTTGAAAGCCCTTGTTTTCTTGTTGGTGTTCTGTTTACATGATCTGTTCAATGTTCTAAGTGTGTTAAAGTCACTTATTATTATTGTATTATGAATTAGTTCCTTCTTGTTTGTTATTAACTGTTTTATGTATTTGGGTGCTCCTATGTTGGGTTCATAAATATTTACAATTACTATGTGTTCTTATTGGATTGTTCCCTTTATTATTATATATTGTCCTTCTTTGTCTTTTCTAACAGTCTTTGTTTTAAAGTCTACTCTTTTTGATAGAAGTATTTCTACATCAGGTTTCTTTCAATATCCATTTCTATGATATTTTGATCTCTGGCTGTGGCCTTGTCCTTTCATTTGGGATAAATATCTGTCTCCTCATTTTGTCTGCCTCTCTAGATCTGTTTCTCTGTGATAAGAAAGTCAGTTGTGTCTTCTCTTCTTGAAAGTAGTCATTTTATGAAAAAGATGTCCTAGAGTGCCTTCAGTGAACTGTACCCTGTTTATGAGAACCTGGCACTTCAGGATTATATCCTATGGAGTTTGCTTATGCCCTGTTGTTCTTTCTAAGTCACTTTTCCTTTCAGTGCATTTGTCTGCACTGACTCTGTGCCTTGTGGGTTGTGCTTGCTCTCTGTGGTGGTCGTGGGACACAGAGAGGCCAACTCTGTGGGGTGTGCTACCTGGTGCACTTGGGAACAGGGCAGCAGTGTTAACAAATTTGTGCTGGGCCACTAGTCCTGTGGTGAGTCCCCAGAAGCACTGAGGCAGCTCAGGGCAATGCACTGGAGTTGCCAGAGGCATGGGGCTTGGCACAGCATGGGATATTAGCTAATGAGGTGTGGGCTGCATGTAGTGTGACAGTTGGGCCTGTGTGGCTGCTGGGCATGGTGCAATCTTGCATCTGTCTGCCTGTTGGTTGGGCATAGTGTGTGATGATGGCTGAAGACATGTAGCTTGGTATGGTATGCTAAGGATGCCAGGGAGTGTACAACTGACCAAATGAGCATGCATGGGTGGCTAATGTTGCCATGGCATGGTGGATGTGCATGATGAAGTGTGGCAGCTACACCAGGCTGTTGGGCAGGAGACCCATGCTACTTTAACAAGATCTTCACTGAGCTCAGGGCCAAGGCCAGGTGTATTGGAATGGGTACATTCTCAGAAGAATTCGTGGGTGGGGCACACTGCTAGGATTATAGGTGGCAAGTGTCTGTGCAGCCCCTCCTACCCAGGTGTCCCTGTTTATGCTAGGGGAAAGTGAGGAAAGTGGCACCTGTCAGCTGCCTTGTTTTTGAAGTTCCCCAACATACTCCAAAATCATTGTGAACAGATCTGTCTCCTGTTTTCTACGCCCAGCATTATGTAAACAGCTGATTCTATGTCACCTCTCCATACAGGCGACTGTTTCTGAAAAGTGTCTCTGAAAGTGAGATATCACTCACTTTCAGGATAGCCCAGTGTTAAGACACCTGGCTTTGAAACCTCCAGGCTCCAAGTCCCAATTCTTATACAAAGCCATAGAATTCAGTCCCTCTGGTTTTTAAAGCCAAATGTTATGGTGATTACTCCTATCCATGTGAGATCTCTGGTGCAAGGGCCCCTTTCTCTGTCCTCTCTGAAAATATCCCACTCCTTCCCTCCTTCAGGAAACCTCCCTCTGCCTTCCTGACATTCCAAACCTTTCAGGTGCACCTTCTCAACATTTAGTTGTGGAGTTTGGATTTGGATCCTCTCCAGTTTACTAACTTGGAAGTGGATGATATCTAGTTGAAAACACAGGACAGGATGAGTTCAGTTTCCTCTTACTCTGCCATTTTCCTAGTTCCTCTCAAGAGCCATCTTTTAAATGTCCTGTTTTATGTCCTTCTGAACATACTTTTATTATAGGACTCACAAAATTTCTGGCATTTATGGAATAAATATGTCTCTTTTTATATGACACAACCTAAAAAGGCAGAAGGTTTTCAGTCAAACTGACCAAGGTTCTTATCCCAGATCTGCCACAGGGAAAGTTCTTTAAACTCTCTAAATACTCCTCATGTTTAAAATGAGGATAGTAAAAACAACTACTTTATAGTGTTTTTGTAAGAGGTACATGAGAAAATATTTGTACATGTATATAAAACTTAGCACAGGGGTGCTTGGGTGGCTCAGTCAGTTAAACATCTCTTTAGCTGAGGTCATGATCCCAGGGTCCTGGAATGAAGTCCTGCTTCCAGCTCCCTGCTCAGCAGGGAGTCTAATTCTCCCTGTCCCTCATCCCTACTTGTGTTCTCTCTCACACACACTCTCTCTCTCTCAAATAAATAAATAAAATCTTAAAAAAAGATCTAGTACATTGACTATCAGTAATAAAGTTTCCATAAATAGTATCTTCTATTATTGTTAATATTAATAAAACAATATCCTTTTAAATATTTGTATTATTTATACCTAGTGTAACAGGATTTTAATATACTTTATTGAATTAATTAATCAAGGTTCACCAAATAAGATAATGTATAAACTTGCTAAAGATTTTAAACTTTCCAGAAAATGGAAACCTTAGAATTATTACTGCTAAGCATTTAAATTGAACAGTGTTGGCTTAAAGCTTAGAAAATTCATCATGGCTTCTATTATTTCTCTAAAACTTCAAGAAATATTTCTTGAACTTACTTCTACAGAGAAAGTAACTAAAAAATTCAATTCCGTAGGCCAACTATAGTGTTAGTATGTGTTCAGGAGCATGTGTAGTTCTTGATATTTTCTTATTGTCTAATGGAAATAAAGAAGGTTATTTGGTCACCTGCTACAAAATATCTGGTCAAAGCCAAAAGATTCAAGATGGAAAAAAAAAATCAATTGTCCAACTTCACAAAGACTTATTTTTTAAGAGATAAACTCTTGCTAAGAGAATACAGCTTATTATCGAAGTTGAGATGTTACTGAAAACAGATATACTATACTCAACATATACATGCACATCATTAAAAAGACACACACAAACACACTTCACACACACAATCACCCAGGCTGACATATGCTGGAATTCGCTAATATTTTTAATAAGCTTTAGGCAATGTGAAAGGGACTTAGAATATTCTAATGTTTTGGTGGTATGAACTTCCTGGTTGAGTCACTGAAAAATTTTATTTCAACCTCATTACTCTGGCTGTTCCTTAATAATGTCTTGTGAAGTAACAAACTCTGAGGGGCTATTATCACAGGAAATGGTGTGGTAGTTATGGATAGGAGCCACTCTCAAAGAATCGCTCATTCAAATAAGCCTAGAAAAGGAATAGGCAATTGAACATCAAGAAAGGCTCAAAATGTACTGGTTACTCCAAAATAGTAATATGTGAATGCTTCAATTTTGCAGATTAAAGAGAACATCATCCTTAAGGATAAAAGACTGAAATTTTCTTCAGCCACAGCTGGATTTTTGCTATTGATTCATGTTCCCATATTAGATTGCACAGCCTTTTAGAATATGGATGGGATTCCCAAGTGAAGGGATAACTCATTGTGGATAACGAATATCTTTGATACATTTGATAAGGGAAGGGATTCAGTAAATTTTTTAAAGATTTATTTATTTATTTGAAAGAAAGAGAGAGTATGAGAGAGCACAAGCAGGGGGAGCTGAAGAGGGAGAGGGGGAGGGAGAAGCAGGGAGCCTGATGCAGGGCTATCACAGGCAGATGCTGAACCAACTGAGCCACTCAGGTGCCCCAATTCAGTAATATTCTTAAGCACTAACTGTAGGGTCAGAAAGACAGGAATTTGAACCTTGATTATGCTACCTCGTAGCTGTGTGACTTCACCTTTTTTCTATAATCTGAGCATAATGAGATTATGCATAATAAGCATAATCTGAGTAAAACCTTACCCTGTAAGGTTTTTATAATTACTTAATATGAAAATGACTATTATTATTATTATCATTCTATATAGATCAAATCTGTACCTAACAATTAGATAATATGCTACAATAATGTATGACTTTAGCTAATTAGTAAAGCCTTGAATGATGTTTCCAAAGATACCTAGTACAATAAAACAAATGTAGAGAATGTTGACAATTGGTAACTCTAGGTGATAGGTATATGGGAGTTCCTTTTATTATTCTTGCAACTTTTTTGTAAAAATTTTAGATTTTTACATTAAAAATCAGATTTTACATTAAAAATGTAAAAATTTTAAAAAGTAACAAAGGTGTCTAAACATATAATGTCTTTGAATTCCCATAGTGTGTTTGCCATTAGGCAACAACTCAGGAACCATGGTGACCTAAAAAGTTTGTGATTCATCTGGTTATGAATACACCTCAGCACAGTACTTATATTTAGTTTTATGCTTATCAATACATTGCCTAAAGTTTGGGAGGTACCCAAACATTAACAATGTCCTAATTGTAAGCAAATTTGCATTGCCACTCAGGGTAGAATGATGACTTTAGTTGGGGTGGGAGGCTATATGTGGTAAGTGGCCATTCTGAAGTCTGGGGCTGTTTTCTGCCTTGAGAAGTTCTCTAGTTGATTAACCCAGCTCACCCCACCTCTAGTTCAACCAAATATTCGTAATAAAAAGACTGATTATTTCAGTGGCCTTTTTGTAGCCTCACCGACAGGCAGAGAAACAGTGAAGCTTTTCAAATGAATTATCTTCTAACCTGGAACTCTTTACCTAAGAAAGTTTTATAATAAGTCATAGAGTTTCAAGAGTTAATCTAAAGTAACCATGAAACTGCCCTTACATTGCAAAGAAAACTTTGGATAAACTTGCTTCCAAATTTTCTTTTCTCAATAAATCAGGTAAGGGATATAAAGATTCACAAATATATCAAGACAAACTATGTTGGTTTGATATCACTCTTGTTTTTAAAATGGGACCATGCTTGGTCATGAAGGTCAAATTCCAAACATGAAGCCCGTTGGAATATCTTCAAAAAGGCGATGTTGCATACTTGTTTACAAGAAAAAGAATTGACTGTTACTTGTGTCAGTGTCAGTTTCTAGGAACAAGTTTCTTGGATTTCTATCAGGAGCTTCACAACTTTGATTATTATATATTTGTTGTTCTTTGGAGGTAGAGAGAAATTCTATGGTATTATATATTTTGGAAAGGAAATAGATACCTTTGATAAATCCTTGAGTTTCTCTGATTACATACACTTAGCATAAATTAAGACTTATTAAATAAACCAAATCTTTATCATATGCCTATATAAATTAACATTTTAAAAGTGTAAGATAGGTGATATTTCTTTCTAAGGTATGTGGTTATCAAGTTATATTAAAAAAAGGGAGGGTGCCTGGGTGGCTCAGTGGATTAAGCCTCTGCCTTCAGCTCAGGTCATGATCTCAGAGTCCTGGGATTGAGGCCTGCATCAGGCTCTCTGCTCATCAAGGAGCCTGCTTCCCCCTCTCTCTGCCTACCTCTTTTTCCTACGTGGGATCTCCCTCTCTCTGTCAAATAAATAAGTAAAATAAAATTTTAAAAAAGGGAGTATGACCTGAATTTTTGTTTTGAGCCTCTTGGTTCTAAACACTTTGCTTTTACATCTTATGGGGGTGAGGGAAATGGAATCTCAATCCTGTAGTGTTCTCAGTGAACATAATGCACATTCTATTTTTTTTCTATTTGTTGTTTTTTTATATTTTTTTAATTTCTTTTCAGTGTAAAAGAATTCGTAGTTTTGCACCACACCCAGTGCTCCATGCAATACCTGCCCTCCATAATACCCACCACCAGGCTCCCCCAACCTCCCAACCCCCGCCCCTTCAAAACCCTCAGGTTATTTTTCAGAGTCCATAGTCCCTCATGGTTCATCTCCCCCCCAATTTCCCTCAACTCCCTTCTCCTCTCCATCTCCCCATGTCCTCCGTGTTATTTGTTATGCTCCGCAAATAAGTGAAACCATATGATAATTGACTCTCTCTGCTTGACTTATTTCACTCAGCATAATCTCCTCCAGACCCGTCCATGTTGCTACAAAAGTTGGGTATTCATCCTTTCTGATGGAGGCATAATACTCCATAGTGTATATGGACCACATCTTCTTTGCCCATTCGTCTGTTGAAGGGCATCTTGGTTCTTTCCACAGTTTGGCGACCGTGGCCATTGCTGCTATAAACATTGGGGTACAGATGGCCCTTCTTTTCACTACATCTGTATCTTTGGGGTAAATACCCAGTAGCGCAATTGCAGGGTCATAGGGAAGCTCTATTTTTAACTTCTTGAGGAACCTCCACACTGTTCTCCA
>PISX010008594.1:0-81055 GCA_004024625.1 Mellivora capensis
CCGGAGCGAGGACAGAGGGGGAATCCAGACCCAGGACAGGGGGGACCTCCGGAGCGAGGACAGAGGGGGAATCCAGACCCAGGACAGGGGGGATCTCCGGAGCGAGGACAGAGGGGGAATCCAGACCCAGGACAGGGGGGACCTCCGGAGCGAGGGCAGGGTGTCTCCAGACCAAGGGCAGGGGGTCCCCCAGAATGAGGGCAGGGGGTCTCCAGAGCAAGAGTATAGGAGGCCCCAGAGTAAGGGCACAGGGGTCCTGAGAGTGAGGGAAGGGGGTCCTTTGGAGTGAGGACACAGGGAGTCCCCTGGAGTGAGGGCAGAGGGGTTGCAAAGCAAGGGCACAGGGGCTCTCCAGAGTGAGGGCAGGGGCTCCCCAGAGCGAGGACTGGAGCCCCCCGGAATGAGAGCACAGGGGTCCCTGGAGCGAGGGCAGAGGGGACCAGCAGGATCAGCCACAGAGGCCTCTCCTTAAGCTTCCATGAGGAATGAATCCTATTTCTGAAACAAATGATAAAAGACTTTAGAAAACATTATCAGTGGCTTCGTCTTGGCTGGTGTTGATTTAAACTCCCCTTTGATTTTTATAAGATTCCCCTTCCCTCAACAATAAGTGATAAACTGATAGTATCATTTACATGAAAATTAATGTGAAAACAATATCTATGACTTTTCATTTCTTGCTGTTTAAAGTTTTTTAAAGTAAATTGAGACTGATGACCCAAGTTAGCCCGCTTGATTTCTGGGAAAATACAGGCTTAAATAGAAAAATAAAGGGAAATTATTTTCTACCAAGTAGCAACATTGAGATGTGAAAAATAAAATATAAAAGATATAAAATATATAAATATATAAAAAATAAAAGATAAAAGATATAAAATATATATAAAATATAAAAAGATACACATAAAAGACGGCTAATTAATGGGTAAGCAGAAGTAATTACAACGAACGAAGACTGCGGTGTCCGTGTGGGACTCGGGCCGCGGGAGCCGCACTGCACAGCTCGTCGGAGCCCAAGTAGCATAGGTTAAATATGCCCTCGAGAGGAACGATCGATCGTTTCCAATTTGGGGATGTAGCCCAATTTATTTTCCTAAAGACGTGGACTAAATTTCATAACCTAAGCGATTTCTAGCAAATAACTTTTTACCTTTTCTCGGTAGCCTCGCATGATGGCGTCAGCACGGCGCTCCATAGTGGGGACGCGTCTGCAGGAGTGTTGGAGAGGGACCCCGTGCTCGCGTGGTGACTGGTGTCCCTGTGGTCCAGGGAAACGGTGAAGGAGAGGGTGAGTCTGCATTTTCTCCTCCCCTGTAGACCGGTCAAGTTACCTGTTGGAGCGTGCCCAGAAGTTCACCTCCCGATGGGGCGCGATGTAGAACTCGGGCTGCAAGAAACTAACATCTCGGGCATCGTCACCCGCCAACACCTGGTGGGAGTGTGTCTCCACGTCCTTGTCCGTGTTCACCGTATTGTCCTCTCGGGAAGCCTTTCCTTCGACAAGACACCCCCGCCAGCCGGGGACCTGTCCCCCAGCCCCTGGAGGCAGGGAGGTCTCCACTCTCGGGCATCTCGCCGCCGGCACCGTGACGAGGGCTGGGTTGCGGGAGCTGGAAGGCACTGTGCGGTGAGCTCTCGCATGACACGGGCTCGTCAGCCCACTCGGTGGCACCGTCCTTAGCATAACTCGGCACAGAGAGGATTTTTAAAGGGCGTGTCAATAAAAATCTGAGGTCCACACAGCACTTTCCTGTACACAACGTTTAACCCCGCAACTTGGCGAAGGCGGCGTTCTGCTGCTAGAACGCGTCGCTCAGGAGGAAACCTGATCCAGCTCGGGCCTGGCCGGGCGCCATCGCCAGGAAGCCTTGCGTTCCGCGGGCCAAGGGATGACCCTCCGGGTGTTGCATCCAGGCCTCCTCCAACTCGTGGGCGTGGGCTTGTGTTAGAACCGTCTTCCATGACACAGGACGACAGTCGTCCCCGAGATTCTGACGGTGCCACCTACGTCCATGCCTGTCCGCGGTCACGGGGTCTCACGGACGTGGGATCGTGGCTGGGAGCCCTGGCTCAGAACTCCCGCGGTCGCGTGGGACGAGTGCTCAGACTACTGAGTCTGTTTTCCCACATAAAGCACAACAGGGCTCAGCCATAGACACGGACGACGAAATGAGCTCAGTGCTTCAGAAGCAGCTTTCGTGGAAGAACTGCCAAGAGATGAAACTTCTCACGGACCCCGCGACAAGGCGCGCAGAGGCGGAGGGTGGCGGGGAGAAGTCTGGGTCAGTGCGGGTGCGACGGGCCCGCAGTCTCCGGGCGACTCTGAGGACGTGGGAGGGCCCACGGGACCGCACCCGACCAAAGGTTTCCAGGCTCCAGAAACGACGGCCCGCCCCGCAGCCATGCGTCCTTGATCACGTCCCTCATCCCTCCAGCGGACTGAACATTTGTCTCCTAAGTTCTCCCTCTCTGGAAAACTTGTTACCCAGACTGTGAAAGATATTCCCCTGGGTAAATGGATGAGGCAGCGGAAATACTGACAATTATTTTCAAACTTCAAATATCTGTGGTTGCTGTGGGCACGTACATTTTAATTATTCATTGTTGCGTAAGAAACCCTCTTAAAACTCGGGGATGTTAAACAACCACCGTTTTTTGTACACTTCTGTTAGCCAAGACATGCGATGGGCCTGGCTGGGTGTTTTTCTCTGCCTCAAGGGTTCTCAGCTGGGGCGGTGAGCCGGGCCCCTGGGTGCGTCCCTGTCTGTGTCTCTGTCCCTCCCTCCCGCGCGGAGCCTTGTCCTTAGACCAGAAGCTCTCATGCAGCTCGGTTATCTCGGATGCGGCTTCTTACATGGAAACCGACCCCACGTTCTGTCGGTTCCAAGCAGGTGGCCAGGCCCGCCCAGGCTCCCGGGGTCTGGGGAGAAGCAGACCCAGTCCTGGGTGGGGGCAGGGCAGAGCCGCAGCACAGAGGACCGTATTTGAGGGGAGACGTTGCTATAGCCAAATTTGGGAAGTAAAATGGGCCACGTTAGGATTTCTAAGAACAAAGCCTCTGGGGAGAGGCACAGATGCAGAGTGTGCGGGTCGCTGAAAGGCAGAGTCCGCAGGATGGAGATGAGGAAACCGGGCCAAGAAGCCAACGGGAGCATGTGCCAGGTGTCAGGGGAGAGCCGTCCTCATGGAAGGACTCCAGCCAGCCCTTCGGGGTGGCCTGCAGAGCCCGGGAGGCAAGGACACGTCTGCAACCAACCCCCACCCGGACAGAAACTCCTGGACCACTGGACTCGGAGCCACAGAACTCAGCCCTGCCCTGACAGCCCCATGGCCATGGCCACAGCCGCCCCCGGGCCACGCTGAGGGAGCCGAGAGCCAGGAACGTGGGCCGGGAACGTGGGCCGGGAACGTGGGCCGGGAGTGTGGGGTCCACACACGCAGACACTCAGGACCCGCTCAGGGTGCTGCTCCTGCCGGCCACCGTCGGGACCAAGACGGTCACCAGCTACGGCCAGGACCAAGGAGACACGCAGCAGCGTGGGTTGACGAGCGAGCGTCGGAGGGAGAGCGAGGGGGCGGGCGCGTCATCCGTGCACACAGCGTCCCTGCTCAGGGCTGACGACTGGGGCCGAACGTGACAGGGCTCAGAGGGAGACAAGTGGGGGTTCCCACTAAAATGCGTTCTTGTCATAAACCAGGACAAGTAACCTGGGTCCTTTTTTTTCCCTGAAGGGAAAACTGAAGGGGTTTTACTTGGTTGGAACGAAGACTGGCCCAGGAGCCGTCTAGACGATGAGGCGGGCAGGGCTGCAGGGTCCCCTCGCCCCAAGCGTGGGCACTTCAGTCAGATGGGCACGTTGGGTGGGGCGCGTCCACACGGCCCAGCAGCAGGGGCTTCAGCGGCAGGCTTGGCGGTGAGGGGGTGGGTGGCCCGGCTGCCCAGGAGGCAGGGGCGGGCGTGTGGCTGTCATCCCACGGGCTGGCCGGGACCTGAAACCCACCACTGTGGGGGGCCTCAGCGCTGTGGCCAAAACCAGGGTTCACTTAGAGAAGGCCTCCACGGGGACGGCAGGCACCCCAAACTCCTGCGGAGGGTGAGAGGACCTTGAGGGCTCACAGGGCCCCCGTCACCCTTGATCCTGGGTCGGGTCACAGCCTGTGCGCTGGGGGCAGAAGAGGTGAATTGCCGCATGACGCAAACCAGCATCGCCCTGTCTGTCTGTCCATCCCGCCCGCAGGGGAGAGGCCCTTCGCCTGGAAAGGCCTTTGGAGTAGGCTCGGGACAAGCACCGAAGCGCAGCCCAGGTTTAGGAGCTCAAAGTTAGGACACTTGTCAGCCTAACAGCAGCGAAATGGCCATTGTCCCACGGGGCAAAACCCTAGCATGGTGGTCAGTGTCGAAGAGGAAGTTTGGAAACCTCCAGGCACCGAGATGCAGAAGAGGAAGGTCTCCGAGCCGCCGCTGCGGCACGAGCCGCAGGGACCTTGACGCCAAGGGCGAGTCCCCGGGCGAGGTGGCTGAGATCCCAGAGCGGGATCTGCTTCCCTCCCCACCCCCACAGCCCCCGGGGCCCCCCAGCCCTGCCCTCAGACCTGCCTCACCAGCCACCAGCTCCTGCTCTAGGCAGTGACCCCAAGTCATTTCCAAGAGACGAGGGAAGTTGCATGTGAGGGGCGGGGGGAGCCAGGGCTGCATGGGTGAGGAGAGCATCTGCCCCACCAGGACCCCATGCCCCACAGCCCAAAGGCGCAGGCTCTGTGGGAACACAGGCAGCCTCCTGTCCCCAGGCGTGGAGTGTCTTTTCTGATGCAGGCTTTCACGGTTTCCTGCCATCCCCATTTTCAAATGTGTACTCGAGTCTCTTTTCAAACGTGTGTTTCCTCTGGTGGCTTTAATGTCCCTCTTTTCAAATCTTCTCGACAATAATATTGTTTCAGCGGCTGGTAGGAATTCCCTTATGCAAACGAGTTCTGTCAGCAAACTGGTTTGTTAGGAAGCCAGGGCAGGGGACTCCCAGCTTCCGCCGGTGGTGCGCCCTCCTTTCTCCCTGCACGCACAAGTCCAGCAAACCCCGGTCTCCGGTTCCGAGGGCTGTCAGAGTGCATTTCCACACACTGAGGTGTTAACGCTCAGAAGCGTCTCCCCTCGCGGCTCTGGAGGCCACCGCCAGGCACCCCGGGGTCCACGGAGCCGGTTCCTTGTGGAGGTTCTGAAATCAGCCCCGCCCGTCCCCCAGCTTCTGACATTGCCGGCTGACCTGGGTGCCCCGGGTCCTGCAGACTCATCGTTGCGGCCTCTGCCCCATCGGCATGTGGCCGTGTCCCCAAGCGTGTGTCTGTGTGTCACCTCTTCTTATGGGGACACTAGTCCTGTGGAGAAAAGGCCTGCCCGTCTCCAGGACTCCATCCTAAGGACATCTGCGAGGACCTTCTCCCCACATCGGGCCGCGTCCCGAGGGTGCCGGCGCACAGGGATTGGGAGGAAGCCTGTGTTCACCTCAGCGTGACAGCGAGAGCCGCCTTCAGCAGGTTCTGCGTCCGTGGCCTTATTTCCACAGCCGGGGACACGGAGCAGCAGAGCGTGGGCACCCACTCCCTCACCACGTTGTCCAGATCGTGTCCCCGGGGGGACGGTCAGCTCGCCCACACGGATCCTTTGGTCTGGGTGAGGCCTGGAAATCCTCACACTGAACAAATCGCTCAGAAAATCCCTATCTTCGTGCAAGTTTGAGAAGCACCTCAGAGACCCCTTAGCCAAAGTCGGAGGAAAAGCAAAGCCATGGCACAGCTGTTCGGAAGAGACTCTACGGACATCGGAGAGAATAAAGTCTTGCAGGAGAGACAAGAGGGAGCCTTTTTACTGGAGGGCACAGAAGACACCTCGCCCGCCTGAACCAGTTAGTTTATGTCCTCTCATGCCGTCTGCCACTTAGGGTTGAGAGTGGCCAAAGACAGGGGAATGCAACGGGAGGGACCCCACGAAGCAGCAGCCCCTGTCCTTGCGGGTCTGAGGGGGCGGCTGGGTAGGAGCTGGGAGGGGGCCCAGGGACCGCCAACCTGAGTTCTGAGAGGGAACATGGGACATCACCCGTGGGCCCTCCAGCCACCAAGGAAGGAAGAGGCCCGGACTGGGGGTCCCCGCAACAGACTAGGATGGCACGGCCATGACCCAGAAATTGCAGGAGCAGACAGGGTCACGGATGAGGGCCCTGCAGAGAGTTCTGCCCCAGGGGCCACTGCTGGCGGACAAGGAGGACGCACACACGCCACTGGTGCCCCCGGGGGCCTCCGCGACCGTCCTGCTCTGGGCTCCAGACACCACGACAGACGCCGCCACTCCCCTCCGCTCCGTCCTCCCCGCGAGCTGTCTGACACTCCCAGAAGCAGAGACCCCGGCCAGAGAAGCCCATCGGCCCATCGGGAGCGCAGCCCGTAGCTGTGGCCGCATGTGCCAAGCCCACGGTTCCCCACGTGGCCACAAGTGTCTGAAGTTTCCAGGGGCGTGTGTGTCCTATGCACGTGTGTCCCAGGGGCCGTGTGTTCATTGCTTTCCCTCGTTGTCCGGAAGATTTCTGAACGTGCCACCTGCTCGGGGGTCTCAGCGACCCTGGGCTGGAGCCTCCTCCCTGGCCGCGAGGGGCCTCTGGGTGGAAAGGACTGGAATGCCTGGGACTTCCCTCACGGAGGAAGGCCTGGGGAGGGCGGGCTCTGGCGGGAGGCTGCGTGGGTCCACCTGGCCCCAGGCCCTTCACTTCTCCCCACGCATCTCAATCTCCTCACTCCTGTCACATGACGATGGCGACGGCCCAGACCTCAGGGAGTTTTGTGAGGATCGCGTAAGTGACAACAAACGTCTGGGAGGGGACTGCCGCTCGGGCCCAAGGAGCTGCTGCTGTTACTGCCCCTCCCGACGCGCGCGGGCCCGCCGGCTAGGTTCCCTCCTCTCTCTGCTGTCCTTCCCGCCGCCGAGACGGCGGAGCCTCACGCCCACAGAACCGCTGCCGTGGGGTGACCTGCAGCCGGCGGCTCCAACACGGGGCCATCGCTCCTCCGAAGACAAGGGCGGGCATGGATTGCCAAACGGAAGCTGCCTTTTCTCAAAGGGAGGGAGCGTCTGTCGGCCCCCATGCTTTCTAGAGACTCGCTTTCCTCTCCTGCTTCTCACCCAACAGAGCACATCGAGAAAGATAAACGTGGCCACACGCCCACTCCCTCCCCACCGACGGCCCGCACGGACCCAGCCTGTGCCCCCCCACCCGGGCCCACACCTCGCAACCCTGCTCAGCACACGCCTGCCGGCCTCACCATCACGGACCCGCTCAAGCTGATAAAGGAATTGAAATCACATGCGGTTTCTCTTCTTGTTCTACTTTTTTTTTTTTTTTTAAGATTTTATTTATTTATTTGTCGATCACAAGTAGGCAGAGAAGCAGGCAGAGAGAGGAGGAAGCAGGCTCTCCGCGGAGCAGAGAGCCCGATGTGGGGCTCGATCCCAGGACCCTGGGACCATGATCTGAGCCGAAGTCAGAGGCTTTAACCCACTGAGCCACCCAGGCGCCCTTCTTGTTCTACTTTTTTCCACATGTCTGAACCCAGGCATATGGGAAAGAAATCCTGGGGAGGGTATTAGAACAGCAAGCCCCCTGGAGCCCGCACACCTGTTTCTGGACACCAGGGTCATCCCATGGCTGAGCGCACCCCAAGGGGGCAAAGCAGAATCACTTCGGATGAGCCTCGCCTTCCAGCAGGTCTGGAGGCTGAAGAAGCAACAACGTAGCTCTGGGGGTTTCCGGTGCTAGTGCACTAACCTAATCTTCCAGGCCAGAGCGATCTTCCTCCTTGGAAAATAGTTCCTCCTCGGGTGACACGTGTCCTTGTGCACGCACGCGTGTGTCGCGAGGCTGCGGGCCGGAGGGGCTCCACCAGGCAAACACCTCCACGGAGTTTAAGTGACGCCCCAGACGGAATGGGAGCACCCAGTCATGCTTCTGGAAATGCACAGATAGACCTTCCTGAGACAAAATTCTTCTTTGTGGTATTTTCTTATGATTTCTGACTCTGTCTTGTGAGCAAATACAGGATGTACTTAGGGGTTATTTATTATAAATGAAGTAAGCGAAATGCTCTGGAGGAAAAAGAAATATGACCACCAGGAAGAACCCGAAAATTGAGCTTTCAGCAAGTGTACCTACGGCTGCTGTTTCCTCTGCTGCTCCTTCCCTTTTCTCTTCCTCAACGGCTACCAGAACTGACAAGGAGGTAATTAGATTCCGCTTTTTCAAGAGCAAAGGAGTCGTCAACTTTAGTCTTTAAGACTCTGCAGTTCTCATGCCTCTGCTGAGCCCTGCACCTGCTACGGGCGGGCGGCAGCCCCAGAGCCCTTCCCCACCCGGGAGCCTCCCCTCCATCCCACACCCGCACTGAGGTGGGGGGCAGCAGGACTCTCCACAGGGGACATCTGTGCCTCCCGAACCGTGGCGGCCCCCTGCCCCCCATGTGGTCCTGCCTGGCCCAGCCCCCCGGGGCTCACGCGGCTGGAGCCACGTCCAGGGCAGCCTCCAACTCATCCCCTCCATTCATGGAGCCCTTTACTCTCTCAACACACCTGGGGTACGGGGTATAGGGTACAGGGTATGGACTGAGTGATGGGGCGCAGGGTGCGTGATGGGGCTTAGAGTGCGTGATGGGGCTTAGGGTGCGTGATGGGGCGCAGGGTGCGTGATGGGGCGTAGTGTGTGTGAAGGGGCTACGGGCTTCATGACAGCACAGCTCCAGGGGTGGGAGAGGCTGCACTTCCCTTCTGTTATAGTTCATGTTTAAGCCTGATTTATCCTGTCTTGTTTTAATTACTGTGTTGAATGCCACTTTTCCCTGGAAGAAGCAATGCTGCTCTCTTTCACGCTATCGGGCGGAACTGTGGCTCCTGGGCCAGTTTCCCCCCCGTCTGATAGAAGGGGTTTTGGGATCCCCTGCTCCCGACAGAAGGGCACTCCAATCCAGTCCTTGCGGCTGAACCCCCGTCCTTCCTGCCCTGGGAACCCAGGCCATGTACTCTGCAGCTGGAGGGGGGTCTTCCCTCCCTCAGCCCTGTGGCCCCATGTAAACATCTGAAATGGCCTGTGGCCACAGGGCGCTGCTTACTGGAGTGCACAGCCATGCTGGGGACCCAGCACACGCTGGGCTGTTTGGGGTCCACGCGTGCAGCATTCTTTCTGGAGGTTCTGATGTTTAATTCGGGGAAAGTTTGTCCTGTTAAACCCAGTTCTTTCCAGAGGCCCCTGAGGGGCTAGGAGAGCAGCGGTGGACAGTGTGTGCGTGTGGGCGGTGGAGGTCAGTGTCTGGATGGGGGGGAGTGTCCAACCTTAGTCCCCGCAGTTAGAAACAGGACACTGGCTTCACCACGCAGACACACTTGGAACACCGGCACAGGACAAGTAGGAATGTGTAAAACATTTGGCCATGGAGGAAGAGGTCCCTGACCCAGTTAAGCAGCTCAGAGAAGAAACAGGGCAGGGTGGACATAGCACGCACAGGTGTCCCGTCCTGACGCAAGGCACCATGGTCCTTGCAAACGTGATTTCTGGTCTGTCCCTAAAACCTCACCCATACATCCATCTGCTCAGCACGAGTCCTCATCTTGTCTGCCTGCCAAAGGCCAATGTGCCCACTTCTGAGCCCAGTGGCCACACGTTCTGAGTCATGTCCACGTGCCGGCTGCCCGTGGCTGCCCGGGGCCAACCTGTACAGGTGCCCAGCTCTTCTCTCTCTGACTCTGTCCCTGTCTCACACGGAAACAAGCAGGTGCCCTTTGGATGCCGCCGGTCTGACTGGGGGTTTGCAGGGTGCCGATGGACATGAGCACTTTTTGCCCTGGGGTAAAACAATCCGGCAAAGAAGGCCTCCTCCGCTTCGCTCCCACGCCTGAGAGCTGCTCTCAGAGCCGACGGGGAGCGTCGGTGCAGAGCGGCCCAGGCTGGCCCTCGTCTCCTGCTGCCTGGCTCCCACTCCCGCTCTCCTGTTCCCCAGAGGGACGGGCCTCCAGCCGGGGTCTCAGCCGTTTGCACAGCACCTGTGGACCCACCCTCTGCAGGAGGCTGCTGTCTGCAGGGCAAGATACTGTGAAATCCTGCTCAGGATACACCGATGGAGTATTGGGGTTTTTTAATGAAGAATCAACTGCAAGTTCGGTTAATGTGTAAAGAAGGACAGACACCTGCTCTGTGGCCTTCAGCGCCATAGCTAGGAAACCGCCCATTGCTCCAAACACAGTATTGTCTTACCTCAAAGCCCAGAAACTTCAGAGGAGGAAGCCAGATCACAGGGCTTGGCATCTCCCCTGCACGCCGCCCCCCAGCCCCCAGCAGCATGGTCGGAAGAGCCAGTGCTCATCTGCCTGCCGCACGTCGGCCTCTGCTCTCCGGCTGCATCGAACGCATGGGTCTGTTGGCAAATGGAGCACCAGGCAGCTGGACTGAGCAGGTAGAACTGAAGGGAAATGAAGGCCAGGACAGGGGAAGCACCGCCAGCATGTGGACAACAGTTCGCCATTCCATAGGACACAGTCCACACGCCTGGAGCCACTCAGGCCACACCCCAGTCCTGTTTGCTAGGAGATCTCATCCTCATGGCCCGTTTCGTTAGGGCCCAACTCGTCAGGATCTCAGCTGGCCTTTCCCTGTCATTAATCACGTGTGCACCTGTCTCACGCTAGCCCCCCTCGGGCTCGTCCCCTCTGCGCCAGCCGGACTCAGCACCACCTCCTGGCTTGCATTCCCAGCATGGAGCCCAGAAGGGGGTACGTGTGTAAATACATAATTACGCATTATGCATGCACCCCCTCTTTGTTCCAGAATGCTTGTGTGTGTGTGCGTGTGTGCGTGCATGTGTGCATCCCCTCCTGCGGGAATAGAGAGAGTACTCGCTGGTTCGGGTGTGTAGATACACTGGAATGAGTGAGTGACCCGCGCCCAGCTTGGCCGTCTCCGCGGATATTAAATGACAACGCCTTCCCATGTCAGCTGTTGACACGCACTTTACTATTTGGATAATACATTTAATTTCAAAGATAATCGGGTCATGGAAAAGTCCTGAGTAAATGGTAGCCCGGGGGTCGCGTGGACACAGCACGCATGGCAGTTACGCTCCCGGGGCAGGTGCTCAGGAGACACGGCCCTCGTCTCCCTCCTGGGAACCTCCATCTGCCTGCCAAGCCCTCTGCAAACCCTCCACGGCAAACCCTCTGCACATTCAGTATTAAAGCAGGTGAAGGACAAAGGGGGGTGGGGCTGGGGCATGAATCTTCCCTAAAGGCAACTTTCCTTTCAAATAAGTAGTGGGGACGTTCACCTGGGCGGTCGGTTACATGTCTTCCTTCAGCTCAGGTCATGATCTCAGGGTTCTGGGATCGAGCCCGCATCGGGCTCCCTGCTCGGCGGGGGTCTGTTTCTCTCTCTCACACTCCCCCTGCAGCTCTCCTACTTGTGCATTTGCTCTCTCACTGTCAAATAAATACACAAAATATTTTAAAATAATAATAATAATGGGCACCCAGAGTTTGGATGATCTTGTAGATTTATCTCACCAGATGCTTATGTGCATAAAATCAGAAGGTGTGTCCATCCCAGCCAGCCTCCTCCGTGACGTGGGGCGCCGCGGGTGACGTCCCCGCTCTGTCCGGCTGTCCCGGCAGGAATAAGCCTCCAGCCTCGGGCGCCACAGCACCGCTCAGCCCTGCGGGTGGCCAGGCTGGGGTTGGGGCGGGAGGACCCGAGCTCTCGGGGTAGCCCCCCTGGTCTGGAACTCACTAGAGCCCTACGGAGTAGTTGTTGCGATCCGCTCCATCTGCAGATGAAGAAACTGAGGCACAGCATGGTTCACGGGCTGAGGAGTCGGCAGCTCCAGCCGGGATTGGGACTCGGGGACTCAGCACATGCCTGTGTCACACCCCCCCCCCCGGCTGGTGGAGGCCACAGACACAGCCCCAGACCCACCAGCCCTGCTACAGAGCAGTGTCTGCTCTCAACTTTCAAAACATCACCTGCAACCACGCTGGGGCCCCGGAGCAGACGGGCTCCCTGGAAGGTTTAAGTCTGAGTGTTCCCTTCTCCAAAGGCTCAGAACATTTGTGGGGCAGAGAAAGCCCCTCTTCTTTCCACCAGCCCCCACCCCCGATTCCCCCAGGAGCAGAGGAGTAACTGATGCGAGTGGCGGGAACCCAGGGTACTCAGCTTCTCATAAGTTCTTGTGGAAACTCGGGGCTCAAACACACCCATGTGTGGCCACGTTCACCTGAGTCCCTCGGCCACGCCTTTGGGTCAAGTCCTTTTCCACCTTTGCTTTGCCCCTGGCAGCCCAGCTTTCTCCCCGTGCTCTGGCTCGTGCCGAGAGGGCAGGACCGAGTCCCACACTCAGTGCAGCCGCTCCAGAGCCCTGCACGATGGTTCTGGCCCTGATCAATGGTGAGGTCTTTGGTTTCCACTTCTCACTGGCCCCAGGGCAGAATGCCCTCCGGGGACGAGGGTGACCGTGGGCAGACTGGCTGCAGGGGGGTCTGAGCCTGCCGCGCCACAACCAGATGTCATCCCACAGCCCCCAAGGCCAGAGTTCACCTCCACCAGGAGCCGTGACCCTGGTGACAGCCCGTGGAGCAGATGTGTGGCCGGGGGAGGAGATCTCACTACATGCACGGTGGGCACAGGCGGTGGAGCGAGGGTGTGAGCACGTGTGTCGTGTTAGGTGAAACCTGTCCAGAGGTGACCGGAAGGTGCAGAAACAGGCCTGTACGGTGCCAGGTGACATTACGGCCACCGAAGGGGCTGACTTCTGCACTGGACACAAAGTCACTGAGTGCAGTGCTGGGGGCGTCCCAGAGGCTGGTGAGCCATCTCAAGAGCACCCCCGGACAGGCCCTGGCTCGCTGTCGTCTGGCCCAGGACGGGGCACCTCCTCCCCCCCGAGCCAGGCCGTGCTTCCCCCACCAGCTGTTGCTCTCAGAACAACACCTTCCTGCCTTCTGTGTCCCCCGCATCCCTGGAGGCATGTGCCTCCCACCCCAAATGGTTACGGAGGTGTTGCAAGGAGCAGCTGCAGACTTCCCAGCAGTCAGTTTCAAATAATCCACTTGCACGGGCGTAAAGTGGGTCTCCCAAACCCGGTAATGGCCAAACTGGAGCCTGGATAGGAGACCTCTCAGCCTGACATGGCTCCCACAGATCTCTGGCTTGCCAGCCAACGGGCCCGTCACGTAGTGGTCCCTCTGAGCACTGGCTTCCAAGAGCCAGGCGCTGCCCACAACACAGTGAGCTCGATGACCAAGGGCTCCTGGGAGGCAGAGCTCCTTTTCTGGGAAGGGGATGGAGTGATTCCTGTGTTTGGGGTGTGGGGGATCCCTGCTGGCACATGGGGAGTCGGCCAGGAGGCTGGGGAGGGCTCGCCAAAAATTAGGCTTGAAGGTACAGACCTGCTTATCTCCGACCTCCAGCTTATCAGGAACCTTACATGTGAGCTTATTATGTTGTTAAAATGCTGTGTAGTGCGGAGAAGAATTCGAGCACTCCAAAGAAATATGGAATAAAAACTGTCCTGGATCTCTTTTCCAAGGGCAACCTGGTCAGCAGACTGGGTGGAGTCCCCTGGAGAGAGTGCGCGCAGACACGGGTCCTGCGTGCGTCCGCATGGCACTGCTCTGTCTTCAATAAACGGGACGATGCTGCATAAATCGTGGTTGTCTTGCCTTTTCCACCAGCGTAGTTGGGAGACGATTCCACTTGTGTGCATAGAGAGCAGTCTGTCTGCGTCTAGAAGCCCTGGGTCCTGTTGTGTGCACGTCCCTAACTCACGAGCGTGCCTGCGTTGCGGTCAAGGCGCTAGAGACGCTAGTCTGCTGGCGTCTCATTTATGCCCACAGATCACTGAGCCAGCTGGGGGCCGATGGTTCAGGTCACGAAGCTGAGGCTGGTACTTGGGGGTCTCAGAAATCTCCCCAAAACCGAGAGTGGGGCCAAAGCCATTCCAGAACTGGGTTTTCTGAAGCTGGGGATGGTGGACTGGCCAGGGCTGGTCTGCTGGGGGGACCGGCCAGGGCTGGTCTGCGGGGGGACCGGGTCACATAGCAGTGCACTGAGCCAAGCACAGGACAGAGAGCGTGGCGTTGACCGTGCCACAGACTGGGGGCCCCATGGGCTCAGAGTGGGGCTCTGCCCCAATGCCCCGGGGCTCAGCAGGTCCTAAAGCCCTCCTCCTGTAGGAAGCCTTCCCTGACTGCCCCATCTGCGGGGAGACCCGCCCGCCGCCGCCGCCACTGGAGGGTCTCGTCTAGTTTTCAGCGGCACTGCCCAGAATTGCAGTGTTCAGGGCCATTGTCCTTGTTTTGGTTTTGTTTTAAAAGCATAAGCTATTTTCCTTCAAGAAACTACGATGTGTTTATCATGGGAAGTGGATAGCTGTCCCCACAGTCAGTGTCACACACGGGGAAGGACAGGCTCACCTGCCGTGAGCCCCATCACGATGGTGACCGTGGACCCTCAGCCAGCGACATCAGCCCTCATGAAATGGCGCAGTATCACTTCGGGGAGCGGCCACGCGGTGTGAGACCTGCCTCCAGACGGCACCCGTGTGAGGGTGAGCACGCACTCACGGTCGTTTCTGCCCGGCGGATTGAGAGACTCACAGAGGAGCGATGGCCACGTGTGTGGTTATTTTATGGGTCAGCTTTCCCGGATCCTTGGTCACACGGCTCCAGGTGTGTCCCTGATGGTGTTGCTGGAGGAGGCCTTGGCTGACTGAACAGACTAAGTAAAGCAGTGAGTCCTCCCCACGGGGGTGGGCCTCGTCCAATCAGTTGAAGCTTGAGTAGAACGAAAGCAGACTAGGAGGGGCCCATCCTGCCTGACTCTTCTCCTGCCCCGGACTCAGGCCGGAGCGACTGCCCTTGGCTCTTTCTGGAGAACCCACGTAACACGCCCCACCTTCTGCACCGACACGACGTCGGGCGCTGGGTTTTTGAATCGCAGACTGAAGAGTGGGTGAGCAGAAGTAAGAACAAACTGGGTGGGCATGGCCCAGAGGATGGAGGGCGTCTCTGGAAAGAGAAAGCGAAGAAAAGACAGCTTGCGGCGCAGCAGTGGGCGCCGCGGGGGCCGAGCAGCGGGGCTGTGGGCACAGTGGGGGCGGCAGGAGAGCCCGAGGCAGCGGGGGACACGCGGCTGGCGTCTGTGCTTCACGGAGATGCTGTGTTCTCACTGCGGACTCAGAACAGGGATGGTCCTAGCCCCAGGGGTGCTCCCCGCCCCGCGCTGAGAGTGCGCTCCCTGCTGCTAAACCGTACGTTTCAGAACGGGGACGGTTCAACACGGTCAACTCCGTTTCTTGCATTTTCCCATAATACACAAAAAGGATGAAAAGAATGAATTCGAGGTTTGCAAGCCATCACGGCTGATAAAGAATTGAGGCCGATCCCGGGGACCGAGGGGCACGGGGGGGCAGCCGCACCCCCTTCGCCGGTGAGTGTGCGTGTGGAGGGCTCTGCTTCCTCTGATTGTTTCTTGCAGGAACAGTCTCGGGGAAGCACCCGGGGCACGGCCGGGGGCTGGCGGCGCTGGAGGCCTGGCCTTCCCGGGATGAGAGCTCGGGAAGGAGACTCCACCTCCTCGTCTAGCTCCTTCCAGACACGAGTATGCTCCCATCTGTGGGGGCAGGAGTCCTGCCAGGGCCGACGAGAGGGGCGCCAGCAGGGCCCCACGGCACGCCACCCCTGCCCTCTGCCTCTCATCAGTGCCAACGACCCAGGACTGCCGCCCCGCAGACTGCGTGGGGGACACGGGGCGTGTGGTCTCCCCACTCCCTCCACCACGTCCTCCCAGCACCAAAGCAGCTCTGAGGACGTGGGAGAACGGCTCGACAGACATCAGCTCAAGAGACATGTTCACCCCTGCACCCAGGACAGGGTAGCCAGACGTGAAACGACAAGGGGGAGAAGTGAGAGGGGTGAGCTGTAAATGCGAACTTGCGGGCCTGGCGTCTGGGCTCTGAAACACAGAAGGGCCGAGCGGGACGGCCTGTGACCCCTACTCCCTCCCCCAGAGCCCCTTCGCCGGAGAGGAGGACACTTGACACAGGAACCTCACGGTGTGACGGCTGATTATTGCCTCCCACCCCCACCATGACCTCGCCCCTGCACAGAGCAGAGGAGGGGAGAGCTGGCCATTCCCAGGGTCCCTGGGAAGGGCCTCAGATATGCAGGAACACAGGGTAGAAAAATGGTGAATTTAAGGAACTTTATTAGAATGATGGAAGGGCTCACAGGGGCTTCTGCAGGGCACCTGAGCAGTGAGGGCAGGGGAGGGCCCAGGGACCCCGGAACCCAGGGAAGGAGAGGCAGAGGCAGATTTGGAGAAACCTGAGGGCCCAGTCGAGGAACACTGGGGTGGATTCCTGGAGATCCAGCTCTGGCTGAGTCCCGGTGACCCTGGGAGGCCCCTCCATGGAGACCCAAAGTCCCCTCCGGTCCAGGGCTGTTCCGTGGCGGTGAGCTGGAGACGGCGGGGCCCTGTGAGCCACATGGACTGGCCCAGAGCGTTCAAGGGGAGCAGAGGATTCCCAAGGGTGTGGAGCGATGACTCACATCGAGGGCCGGGAGATGGCCCGGCTCTGGGGACAGGGTGAGGAGGCAGGGGGATGGTCAGCTGAGGAAGGAGGGTGCAGAAAGGACAGGAGTCCGGGGCCCCCCAGCCCATGGGCATGTGGGGGGTGAGGATCGGGGCAGGGCAGCCGGGAGCGGGCTGGGCAGATGGTCTCCCAGCAGAAGGGAGGCCACGGGAGCCAACAAGGAGCAGGAGGTGAGGCTCCGGGAGAGCTGGGACCCCAGGACTTGGGGTCCCACCAAGTGCAGCCCCCCAGGGCAGGACGGGAGCGGTGGTGCTCTTAACCTCCGCTCTCGCTGCCGACGGAAAGCAGGGGAGGGATGTGCAGGGCAGGAGTCGACGCCAGGGAGAGAGGAGGCTGCGAATCAGGGTGGCTGGTGCGTGTGTGGTGTGTGTGCAAACATACCCGGTGTGCATGTGCAAGGGTCTGTGTGCTTGGGTGTGTTACCAGTGCCAGGCGACACACATATTTGTGCACGTGAGAGTGCGTGTTCCCGTGCCGTGTGTGTGACAGGAGATACGCGTGTGATGTGTGTCTGCGTGTGCGCACATGTGGCCTCTGCTGGGGTGTGTGCACGTCTGTGTGGTGTGTGCGTTGTGTCTTATGTACGCGCACATGGTGTGTGCGGAGTGAGGTGAAGGTGTGTGTGTGCACATCTGAGTGCGCAGTTGTGTTTCCAAGCACAGCATGCACACCAGGCCTTGGGGCACTTTGCACTCTTACCTCGTGTGTCCTCAGGATTCTAGGAGGTCAGGCATGTGTCTGTTTCTAAGGTGTAAGAAGAGATCTGGTAGGTAAAAAGCCAGACCGCTTCCCACATTAGTGGGAACATCTAACTCCAAATGCATGTCCTGCTCCTGCCAGTGGCTGAGGGAGGGACGGGTGGCGGGTTCCCAGGACGCCAGGCACGGTGCAGAGTCCGAGACCTGAGCCTAGAGCGTGCCGGCTGGTTCTGCGCCTGCACGCGGGGCTCCCGAGGTCTAGTGGCCCGTGGGACGGCAAGAGGAGGCTGTGGAGTGTCAGGTGACCAGAAAAGAGGGGCACGGCGGGGGGGTGCATCATGAAGATCGTGAAGGCGAGGGGCCCTATGTGGGTGGGGACCCCGGGGGCAGGAAGGCACCAGGGTGACCCGTCGTCCACACCTGCCCATTGCCAGGCACACTCACAGGTGGCAGCACCGAGGGGCCACAGGACCACTGACCAGTGACCCGAGCCTGCCAAGCGCACGGTCTTCTGTAGGGCGGGCAGGAGTGGACACACGAGGGATTGGCCCGGGGGCTCCAGCCCCTCCTGATCCTGAGGACCATCCTGGAGCAGGAGCCCCTCCATGCAGCACCCCAAGCCTCCCTCAGGCAGAACCTGAGACCACAGAGAGAGAGGCTTCGGGGTGGGACCAGGGGCCGTGGGACCTGAGGGGCACAAAGTCCCAGCTCATTTCCACCAGAGAAGGACAAGCTCAGCCTGAGAAGGACGCGGGTGGCCGGGAGGGGAAGCCTGGAGCGCGCGGGGCTGCCCAGGCACGGACAGCAGCCGGGAGTCACAGGGGCCCTGGGGCCTGGAGCTGAGAGGTCTGTTTAAGAAAAAAATACAAAATCGGTGCTAAAGGAAATAAGAAGAGAAAGAAATTACAACAGACTTCAAATTTACAAATGCCGGACGCACGGCATCCTACAATCCAGAAGAAAACCGGGCCTTGTGTGTGAGTTAGCAGCCCTCACCGCTCTCTGGTGACGCGCCCTTGGTTTCCGGGGAGACGGTAGTTCTCCGGCGCAGCTCAGCGAAACCTGGACGACTATGTTATTGTGCTGCTCAGGTTTCTCTCTTCATTCGCCAACAATGGTCGTGTCGTGTCGTTTTTCGATCGCTGCCACCTCCGAACAGCCTTGCTCGGGTTTGGCGAGGAGAGCGCCAAGACCTCCAGGTGCCTCGCGGTCTCGGGGGTAGCATCTGGAGACCCCGCGGGACCGCACCCCGCAGCTCGTCCTCGTCACGGCGGGGCACTAAGAGTGTGTGTCTTTGTCCACTTCGGAGGGTTGGGACAAGTCACCTCTGCAGAGGGTCTCCAGGGACGGCGGGAGCTGAGGCGGCGTCCATTGGGGTCCGCGTGGGACATGGGGACGGGGCAGCGGGAGGTGCGCAAGCGGGGACAATGGACTAGTGGCCTCTCGGCTGAGGACTCTAAGGCCAGCGAGGGCTGGCTGGCCGAGAAAGGCCATCCAGGACAGTGTTAAGACCCTTAGCGTGACAGTCTGCTCGACCTTGGGATGACTGTGGCTCAGCGCCTTGCCGGCTCCTGGAAGCTTCCAGCAATAACTTGTTCCATGGAAAGGGCTTTGAGCCCCAGGGACAAGGCACCACGAAGAAACCAGTGCATCCCCCGCCCAGCCTCCCCAAGCAGAATCCCAGTGCCGCTGCCCCTCCACGGCCTCCCCCCGTTCCCAGGGATGAGAGACTGGTCAACGTGGCCCCTGGAGGCCACGCTCTCAAAGCGCAGCGCAGGGCAGAGAACAGGGGTGCAGCAGGGCCATCGGGCCACCCCCACATCTCCAGCGGCGAGGGCATCCCCACAAGCCCTGTCAGGTGGTGGGGAAGCCCAGCGGGAGAAAGGATGTCCTGACGTCCCCCAGTGTCATCCACCTGCTTCCCTCTTGGCCTCACGGAAGGAATGGTGACGTTGCATGTTTCAAAGCGTCCGTGTCCGAACACCGAAGCTGGGATGGACCAGACCTTCTCTGCGTTCACCGGCGCGAGCTTGCCCTTTGCCAGCAAACCCATTTATTTAGCAACGGCAATAAACGAGCGCATCGTTCCACCCAGTCCTGCCAGCAGCCCTCCCCATCCCTCAGCTCTGACCCGCGAGTCCCCCTGAGGATCACGAATGCACCAGGCGGTTCGTGTCCACCTTCCCGCCAGGAGAATCCACTTTGAGTGCCGAGACCTGGAGACTCCGGAGAAAGGCAGTTTTGGTCGAAGGGCCTGGAGCCTGAGCCCGACACCCCCTCCCGGCTCCATCTCGCTGTGCGTCGGTTTCCAGGCACGGAGAGCGGACGGATCGCTGGAATCGGCCCTCAGGGCACATGAGCCTGGCCGTCAGCTCACAGCTGCGTCCTGCACGGAGAGGAAACGGGGAGGCCGCCAAGGGCAGACTCGGCGTATTCAGAGTGAACGGGCTGCACCTGAAGGTGCCCCATCACGGAGGCTGACCCCTCCCGCCCCATCCCCCCCTCCCGAAAAGCCCCAAGAGCCCATCCCCGGATGCCCTGAGGGCCCCAGCTCGGCTCTGGGCTCTGAGAGGAATTGACGCCTCTGGCAAGGAGGGGCTGAATTTCAAAGAAACAGCTCTAAGGAGGAGCAGTAGATGCTTTGGAATATTCTAGAAAGATCATTGGGATACGCTTCCAACAAGCCTTCTTCTCAAAGCGTGGAATTAAATGAGACCCTTAAAACCAGGTATTTGTAAGCCTCGTGCTCCCCGCTCTTCCGTTTCCCCACCGGACCCCCCTGCCCTGTGGACCCCTCTGACCCCCAGCCGGGTTCAGCCGAGCACCCTGCTGCCCCCAGCCTCAGGCCAGGCTGCCTCTCCGCAGCAGGATGGGCACTCCACCGGCGCCAGCACCAGCATCCCACCTGTCCCGCGGTTTCCCTCGCTCCCCACGCTGTGTCATTCCCTCCTCTCCTGAGCCACCCTCGGCTGAAGCAGCAGCCATGGGGGAGGGAAGTGTCCCTGTCTCTGTCCACCCACAGCCACCTCCCTGCTGGGTCATGCGCAAGGAATGGCTGGTTTGGAGCCTTCGTCGGAAAGATGAGGGAGCAGAGTCCAAGGCCCCACAACACAGCAGAGCAGTGGCGGGAGTGTGGGGAGGGTCCTCAAGTGGGCGCAGGCCGTCCCGGCTCAGCTGCAGTGGGGGAGCACCTGTCCCGGCTCAGCTGGGGGTGAGGGGAGCACCTGTCCTAGCTCAGCTGGGGGGGGGCACCTGTTCCGGCTCAGCTTGAGGGGAGGGAGCACCTGTCCCGGCTCAGCTGGGGGGGGAGGGGGAGCACCTGTCCCGGCTCAGCTGGGGGGGAGCACCTGCCACGTGCAGCCAAGGGAAAGTCTGTCCTGTGGGACTACTCCTTATTTCTCAAGGATTTCAAAGCAGAACCAACCCAGCACAAAACATAAATTGCAGAACTCACAATTCCCAACCCCCAACCCCAAATGCAACTACAAAAACCACTAAACTCTAACACGAGTCTCTGATCTCAGCCCTGGGGAGGGTGTGGATCATTTTCTTTCCCTGAAAAATCAAACCAGCCATTACGGTGCTGTTCTCTTGATCTGTGTGGAGATGTGCTGTGAAGACCCCTCAGCCCCGTGAGTCCACCTGGCACCTCACTCAGGAGCAGGAGGGGCCGACAGAAAGTTTGGGGTGCAGGCTGGAGCAGTGACTGTTCTGAAGGCCCAAGGCAAGGGGCACGGCTGGAAGAGCCCCAGGGGCCAGTGTGCTGGGACAACACACGGGGGGGTGGGCTCCAGAGAATTCTGGAGAAAAGAGGCAGCCAGAGGTCTCTCAACCCCACTGTGCCAAGCCCCTTGCACACTACTCAGGCCGACGTGGCCCACCAGTGCTGCCCCCGGTGGGAGGCCCAGGCACCTGGGTGCTGGCCAGGATGGAGAGGTCACCAGTGAGAATTTGTGTAGGTTTGCTGAATAGGGTTAGCTCAGAGACAGATGTCAGACTGAGTCCGATGCAGACGTGTCCATGCCTGAGTCGGGCACAGCCCAGACCCAAGCTGCTCACGAGGGGGTCAGGGCATCTCTCCAGGCAGGCCCCTGGGCAAGCCATCCCAGCGCCTTGCTCTTCCAACCCAAGGACGCTTTGCTCTTAAATACGGCTTGTTTCCCCCACACCGTCCGTACGTGGTGCGGATGGGGCCAGCTGAGCCTCGCAGCAAGCTCCCTGTAAAGAGATTCCCGGTTAGAGGATAGGGACCAGCCTGGTCCAGAACTGCCTTTTTCCATCCCTGCCCAGGTCCCAAAGGCCCAACAAGCCAAGTACCCACCGATGCTTTAGGAACTCGGTGATGGGTTCCAGCTGGAAACCATTTACTTTCCTTTTAGGATTTCGGACTCCGTGATATCAACCAAATGAGGCACAGGAAGGACGGTACTGCCTGCGCTCCCGCGGCTGCAATTTCTGCCATCATCATGGAGCGACTCTGCGCCTCGCAAGAATCGTGAAGATGCTCAAGAAAACACGCTGTTAGGGAAACGCATTTGGGTGCAATAAAAGGAAAGGGCCGTGTTTTGCTGCCAAGGGAATTACGCAGAGGGACCCAAGCTGTGATGCTGTGACTAGACCCTCCAGCTACACGTTTGCTGCCCATCGGAGGCCCAGCAGTCGTGAGCCGAGGCAGCCAGCTGAGCGCAGGCCCTGGGCCGCAAGGACAGCAGATGCCCTTTGCTCATCTTTGAGGAGGGTGCTCATCTCGCCTCATCTTTGAGGAGGGTGCTCGGCTGGGCCCGGCACAGCGGCTCGCTGCGCAGGGCCGTCAGGGCGGCGGCAGAAATGCCAGGAAACGTAGCTGCATAAACTCTGAGTTGAGGGGCGCCTGGGTGGCTCAGTGGGTTAAAGCCTCTGCCTTTGGCTCAGGTCATGATCTCAGGGTCCTGGGATCGAGCCCCATGTCAGGCTCTCTGCTCCGCGGGGAGCCTGCTTCCTCCTCTCTCTCCCTGCCTCTCTGCCTACTTGTGATCTCTGTCAAATAAATAAATAAAATCTTTAAGAAAACAAAAACAAAACAAAAAAACAAAAAAACTCTGAGTTGAGGTCACACTGTGCTGGGCTCTGTTCGTATCTGCTCCCTGGGAAACGGATAAAAGCATCAAGCTAAACTGAGCTCGCTAGCTGTGTGCTTTCTTTGATGTCACCCTTTGGAGAAACGTGCTCCACGTGTGGCTGTGGATCCGAGAGAGGGACAGAGAACGGACAGGTGGTCACAATGGGCTCTGCATGTTCATTTCTCTGCATTTGTCCCCCTGGCAGGAGCCCCCTCTCTCTACCAGGACGAGGCCGGGCGGAGGGGGGCACAGGGGCCGTTTCTGGGCACAGGTGTGAGGGCCAGGGCGCCCCGCAGCCCCACCGCCCTGCGGAGGCGGGAGCCCCAGCCCGCGGCCACGCCCGACCACAGCCGCCCCCTCCCTCCGCCGGGAGGCTCTGTGAAGTCCATGCAAACATTCTTAAATAGACGAAGCGATCGGTGTGTCGTAAACAAACACGAGAAACCCTGTTCCTTATTTACTTAACATTCATTTGAACAACGGTGGCTTCTCCGCTGCCGTCTTCTGACGATTCAGCGGCTTTTTTCTTTTTTGTCCAAGCTAAGTTTCTAGAGGTAAACAGATCTGAATTCACGCCACATTTTTATTTCTTTTTTTTAAAAACCAATGAACTGTGCACTGTAAATAAGGAGAAATGAAATCCATTTTTTTTCATGATGATAACGCTTAAACCTATTTCCCCAGATGAAACTGTAATGGTAATACACAAGCTCCGCTGTAAATACATTTTTTATATTTTATGCAACAGATTCTCGAGTTATAATATTTACAATACACAGACACAGATTCCAGCATTACCCTCGTGAGGAAGCTCAGTCACCCAGGAAATGGCATAAGCACGAACAGAAGTGAAGACATCGGAGACAGGGAGGCAAAGCCGGGGTGCGGGGCACCCCGAGCCGCCCTCGGCCATGGAGCGAGAGCGGGGTACTGCGCGCTGCCTCGGGGGTGCGGCCCATGGGAACCCACCCCTCCCCCCTTCTCCCTGCTCTGCAGCTGCACTAAAGTAACCACAAGAGGCATTCACCAGACGCACCCCTGCCTCTCGTTTTCCACTTCATCTCCCACCGGGTGACGTCAAAGGGGCAAAGAGGAGTGGTGCCCCAGCGGCCAGGCCCTCAGGCTCAGAAGAGGACAGGACAAGGGGATTATCTCTGGAACGGCAGAGGAAACAGCAGTGAGACCCTGCCTGAACCCTGATATTTTCAGCCTAAGCCATCCTTTGCGATCGGGCAGATGTCCCTGTATCAGGCGCATGTGGCCCAGCAGGCGGCCAGAGCCTCACGCACCTGACAGTCGGCACCGGCTGCCCATGCTGAGCCAGGAGGGCAACCGTCACGCTCACCTCTGGGATGAGCCAGAGGCCTGCTGTGAGCATTCTCGTCCCCTGGAGACTGCCAATGCGTTCAGGAGCCCGGGGGCCCCCCACCTTCCACGGGCCGCTGGGCCCTGGTGGCAAAGCCGCAGGGTCAGGTGTCACTGGGAGCCCACGTTCTGTCTCCAGGCAGACAGGGAGCCCCCATCCCATGCGAGATTTGGGGTGTCCATGGGCCCAGCAAGCACTTCCTCAAGAGGCGGTGCAGAGGCTGCTCCTTCTAGGGAGGAAGCCAGCCCCTCCTGGAAGTCCTGGGGCACAGCACAGCCTCTTATCTCTGTTGGTCCCCTTCTGACCAGATCATAACCCAGGGCACTTTCTCCACTGGCACACCCCTCCTTCCGCATCTCCCTGGATTCCCAGGAGCAACGAGGGTGTTTGCAGCTGCTCACATGTCAGGAAGCTGAAGACAGTCCTTGCTAGGCCCACATGGCCCATCCCTCCAAGGGGAGCCTGGACCCCAGCAAAGGGCCAGAGCTTCCCCCCATGGCCCCCTCCACCTAGCAGCTCAGCCTGGGTAGCAGGCCTGGGTCTTGGGGTCCCGGTCCCCACATGCACAGGACCCTCCCTACTCGGACAACCCCCCCAGGACCCAGCTGGGGGGACTCACCTCACCTGGGGGCCGTACCTGCGCGTATACCGCACACCTGCCCAGGTACCCCTCACACCTGCTACTGGCCATGCTCCACAACTCAGGGTTTGGGGAACCTCCCGGGACCCTCAGGGAGGCAGGGCCTCACAACAGTCACATTGCAGGGGACATTGTGCCCTGGCTGGGGGGCTCCTAGAGCACCATCACCAGCTCCTTCAGAAACCAGCCCCACCCCCCTCTCTGCACCTGCTCCCAACTCCCAGGGCTCCAAGAGTCTGCGGCTCCAAGAGTCTGCAGCTGCAGCTTTCTCTCAGAAAAAGAATACAGTGACACGCTCAAAACCGCAGACATAAACAAGTGTTTATTTAGCATAAAAGAAGAAATCATAGCAAGTTATCAATTACAAAGCTGACAAATATAAATATGAAAAACTCAGAAAAAGAGTATCTACGCTAATTACCTCCCTGATACCTGTCCACACTCTCTGCCCTGAGTCGTGGCTTCAGCCCGTTGCACTGCTTCTTCGCGGGCTGGGGTCAGGGACGGAAGGTTTTTGTCCCTCAAAATGTAGACGTTAAAGCTCTAATCCCCCCAGTGTGGCTGTGTTTGGAGACGGGGCCTCTAAGGAAGTAATTGAGGTAAACGAGGTCATAAGTGGGGCCATTGTCCAGTAGGATCGGCGTCCATGGACAGAGACACTTGAGACAGAGACAGTGGACAGTGGACAGAGTGGACAGAGACACTTGGACAGAGACACGTCAAGACTTCTTGAACCCAGGAAAGGCCACGTGAGGACATGGCAAGAAGGCAGCCACAGGAAGAGGGTCCTCGCCTGAAGCCGATCTGCCAGGACCTTGGTCTTGGGCTTTCAACCTCCAGGACTGGGAGATTAAGTTTCCAGGTCTAGGGGGTGGTCTGTTATGGGCCCCTGAGCGGACTAATTCAGACTAATACAGATGGCATTTTATAATACCACTTTCCCATAAATAGAATAGAAAGGTAATTAACATTTTCCTCCAGTATGTTTCCCCATTATTTGTAACTCTGTTATTTAGGGCAGTCCTTCTCCTGCATAGATCCTAGTGAGCAGTGCCACAGAAATGTTTAAGGTTGCTGTTAGATTGAGAAAAAAAAAATCCATGAAATATGTTTCTTAAGATTTCAGGGCATTTTCAGCTTTTTTAAAATCATGAATAAAAAAGAATTCCTTCTTGAGTTAATATTCCCTGCTAACCAGGCTTGCTAGTATCTAAGATGTTGTGCCAGGGGCATCAATGACTTTCCTGATGAGCCACTCTCAGTATTTCCTATCAAACCAGCAAGAAATACTCAGAGCCTGGGCGGACATGCCCTGGGCCAGGCCGTTCTGCAGGGGACAGAGGCAGGAGGTCCCGCGCCTCCAGGCAGGATGGAGTGTCAGGCTGAGAAATGGCCCCAAAGGGATCAGGTTCTGGTCCCTGGAACATGCAGATGTTACCCTCCGTGGTGCTCAGGGTTGGAGCTGGGGCGGTGACCCTGGATTGCACGTGTGGGCCCTGCGTGTCGTCTCGTGTCTGCACGGCAGCGAGGCCGAGGGAGGTTTGGCAAACAGAGAAGGGGAGGCCATGTGAGCACGGAGGCGGAGATTGGGGTGATGTGGTCACAAGCCAAGGAACCAAGGAACACCAGCAGCCACAAGGAGCCAGACGGGGCGAGGAGGAATTTTCCCAAGGTCCCCAGAGGGAGCAGGGCCTGGAGGACACCTCGATTTCATCCCATCGATTGATGCTGATGTGGGACTTCCCGCCGCAAAACATAGAGAATGCGTGTTGCTGACAGCCTCCAGCGCGTGGCCCTCTGTTACAGTAGCCGCAGGACTCACAGAGGCAGGACCGTGCACAGTGGGCCAGGAGGGATGCCAGGATGAGCTGCCCGCGGCTGTGGGGCCCAGCGAGGCTCTCCATTAAGGGGCTGAAGGCCTGTGGAGGGTCCCTACCACACAGCAGGCAGTGCGGTGCGGAGGCCGTTCGAGCACTGCCGTCTGACCCCACAAAACCTAGGGCTGTGGGTCATGTCAGCACAGCCCAAGGAACCCGTCCCCAGCTTCGGGAACCCCCAAAAGGCCCACCGTCCTGCACCCAAAGAGCATGTAAGCCAGGAAGGTAGCCACCACATGCGGCATCTGATTTTACGAAGTTCAGGAAAATAGATGACCACGGGGACCCGTGTACGGCTAGACCCCTTCCGAGGACCTTGGGAAGGACCCACGCAGGGAAGTGGTCTCAGACTGCTGCGTCCTCACCCCCACCGGGAGAACACAGCACCTGCAGACGGACGAATGCGTGAATGAATGAATGAATGAATGAAAAAGGAATCCCCGAGCCTCGCGCAAGCAAAGTAAGTCTGTTTACAAGGTGCTGTGCACCGGCCGTGTTCCACCTGCTTTCAGACTGGACACGAAGCAGCACAAGCTCGCAATCCCCCACAGAAGGGCCACTGGACGTCATTTGTTGCAAATGACATCAGAAGGTGTAGGCAGACTTATCTGCGCAAACTCTCACGTTCGCAGGTGCCCTGGGAAGGACGCACAGCACATCTGCCCACGCTGGGTGAGTGTGAATGAGAGGTGCCAAGACCTTCCCAAATGCGAGAGTGTTTTACCTGACCTGAAGCTACACACCATCTTTAAAAAATAATCAGTATGACTGGAACTAGGTTTGCTTTGTGTGGTTCGGTCAGAGGGTCACGAAAGCTAGGCGCGCCTTCCTGGTCGTCCAGGCCCACAACCCCACACGGAGGCTTTAAAATGGAACAGGCGCGTTGCCTTCATGAGGTGAATCCGTTTTCCCTTTTCTCTCCATACACTCATCCGTTAAGTCTGGACTCATTTTTTCAGGAGCTCACATCCGGGACGCCACTGACAGCGCCACGTGGGGACCAGCGCGGCCGGCGACCCGGTGAGAGGAGAGGAGGCAGGAGGACGGGCCCTTCCACCGTCAGCAGATGTGCGGGCCCGTGTGAGCGCACGCATCCCGGCCACGCAGGCACTCCCACCTGTGTTCCTACAGATCGCTGCTTACAGTCCTGCCCTGTTTTGTGGGGTTTTGCTGTTTTTTGCTCTGCATTTCCCATAGATTTTACAGTCCTGTTTCTGGAGTCTGTGTCTCTGGGAATGGAGGGGTCACTCCTTTCAGGTCTCCTACCGAGCCCTTGCCATGAGCTGGGTGTGGAGTTGAGGTGGGGGATACATTTGCATGGGACCCCAGGAAGAAGGACGGAGCCCAGACTGGCCCCCAGGGGCTCAGGCATCCCTCACTGGCTCATGCCTCCCCTCTGAGCACTGGTCGGCATCCACGCAGGAGTGCACGGAGGGCCGACTAGGTCCATGGGGCCTGTTGTCACCCCTCTGCCTCCCAGCAGAGGGACAGCGCATTTCTGATCTCCCAAGTCCACAGTTGGCGGGATCCCTCGGACACACATGACTGCGACCCCAGGCGTGCATGCCACTGGGATGACAGTCACGGGTCCCCCTTCCACCAGAAGGACTGCGAACCATCAATGGTATGATCGCTTGGATGCTGTGCCTCTGGGAGGCCCCCAGAATGCAGCACCCATGTCCCCGTGCAGAACAAAACTCGGGGGGGACACAGCTGGGAGCCAAGCTCTGCCACGTGTCCTCATCTGTCTGTGCTATCGTCCTGAGCGGAGAGAAGCAGCTTCCAGACCGTGATGCATGAAGCCAGGGTCAGGGCCGAGCTGCCGTAAGGAGGGTGGCAATGGCACGGGAGACAGAACCAGGCCCTCCATCAGCAGGTGGCGTGGTCGTAAATCCGTCCGCAGGTGTCCACAGCGTCGGTGAGGACAGATCCTTCTCCTGGTGTATCCCCCTGGGGCCTCTGCTGGCCGGGACCGAAGTCCAAACTGTGGGGGGCTGTGAGCTTCTCCAGCAGGGGCCCATCTCCCCTGGGCACCCAGGAGACGGTGTGGGCTCCCTGGGCCCCGGGTGGGAAGAGTTGGGAGGCCAAACAGGAGTGAATCCTCCCTGTAGCCCCACAAGCCTGCCCCCTGCGCCCTTGCCTGCAGGCATAGGGTGAGCTCCCATCCCCAATTCAGTGGCCCTCCACAGACACCGTGCTCTCTCTGTAACTGACCTGGAAGGATCCAGAGGCAGGCAGTGCCCTGAGGCCTTTATGGGAACATCACCAGAGCTGGCTCCTCAAGGGCGGGGCCGGAGGAGACTCAGCCTGAGAGCAAGAAGAACCCCTGCTCCCTCCAGTGACTCCCCTGCTCACACCTACCCCGAGGGCCCCTCCGCACCCACCACGCACACAGGAGGCCAGTCCAGCACAGCGCCAGGCACCAGCGAGCCTGCGGGAGCCAAGGTCTGGCGGCAGGTGCCCCTTGCTCACAGCCCGAGAGGCCTTTCCACTTCCAGCCCAGGACCCAGGTCCCTGAACACCCTTCCCAGATGTGTCCTCTCCCACCCCACCAGACACCCCCGGCTCCCAGCATCTCCAGCCCAGCACCCGGGCTCACCCCTGGGAGGTCTGGGCAGAGAGACGAGATCCCCTCTGTTTCCACCAGACCCCAAACCTCTAAGAACCGCCCACAGACACTGTGGAACTGCGGAGGCAGCTGAAACCTCCTTTCCTGCCCCCATCCCCGCTCCTGCTTGGGGGCGGCAGCATCACCCCCCGCAGTGGGCACAGACCCCACGTCCCAGCTCCCTGCCTCCTCGGCCACCACATCCAGGAGCCCAGCCCCAGCTCCCTCCCAGGCCAAGTACGGTCGCCTTCCACATTGTCAGAGCCCCTCCCCCACCTGTCCACCGCGGTCCAGAAGCCGATGACCCTCCTGACACACTGTTGGCTCAGTAGCGGCCTCGTGCTCCATCCTGACACCCCGTCACCTCCCCCATCTCACCACTCAGACCTTTCATCATCGGACAGAGGGTGAGGACAAGAAGATATTTGAGTGAGAGGCCACATGCACAAAAGGGTTATTATGCTATATTGTTCTAAGTGTGCTACTTTATTATTTGTTATCGTTCCTCTGCTGCTGTGTCTCATTTATAAATTGAAGTTTATCATAGGTGTGTCTGTACAGGAGAAAACATTGTATGTAGGGTCTGGCCCCGTCTGTGGTTTCAGGCTCAAGGTGGATAAGAGTGGGGGCTTCTGTATATCCTGGCCGCACCTCCCCACGCCACTGCGTCCCTGATCCAAGCGATGAGAGGCACGTGCGGAGGCCAAGCTGGGCCCTGCAGCCATAGGCAGAGCCCTCTGTGTCCAGCCTTTGCAGAAGGGACAGGGAAGGCAGGTGACTCGCTGCTCCCTGCCAGCCAGCGTGACATGGGAGGCGGGGCCCAAGTCTCAGGGACAGGGAACAAGGTGGTGCCTCTTGGGGGCTTTCCAGAAGCAACCACGGACACAGACCTTAGCCCAGTGAGTCCCAAAGTGGATTTCTGACCTCCAGCATGTTGTTGGAAGGCACAAGGCCGTGGTATAGAACTGGTGCAGCAGGACCCCCAGGGCGGGAGCCGGTCTGGTCCCCGCTCCCTGCGTCCTCAGCCATCAGGGAGCCACAAAGCACTGCAGCTCACTCCCTGAATCCCAGATACGTACATAAGCTGTGTGGTCTCAGGTCAGCCGCGCAGTCCTTCCCCAAGCCTGAGAGCATGCATAACTATAAGGTTGCTGGCCTCTTTCTAAATTACAGCTGCTTTATAGAAATGTCCCTCCACGTCCATAAACCTTTGCAAGAGGCCACGTTCCTGCAACGTAATGCCTGTTGGCCCAGCATTTAAGACATCTAAGGGATTATGAAGAACCATTTCTTCCTGCTCACTTCCTTCCCCTGGAAAGTCAGGACAACAGTGTCTCCGGCAGCTGGCCCTGCGCCGTGCCTGCACCACGCATGTGCACCGAGGGACCGGGACCTGCAGGACAGCTGCACGCCCGGCGACCGCGGGAGCAAGCCCGGGGCCAGACCCGTACCCGAGGGCAGGCGTGGCGTTACCTTGGGAGGCAGCAGGAGTGCGTAGTGTGGGTTCTGGGTGCTTCCTTGACTGAAGAGAATGTGGCTTGTGCTACTAGGACAGAATCTCTTGCATTTCGTTTTGAAGAATTCTTGTACATGTGAAGCAGGAAGTTGAAAAGAGTACGAGGACGTCCCGATTCCATCCAGAACAGAGAAGAAGGCATCTCCGGCCGGTGGCCACACACAGGCGGCCTGGGGAGGGATTGCTCAGGGCCAGTCCACGTGTCGCTGTGCCAAGCACGGAGCTGATCACAGACCTGAGGCCTCGCCCGCGTCAAGTGGCCCAAATGTCACCTCCATCACACCAGCTGCCGTCACTGTCGCATTTAGAGACTCCTGCCAGGAGTTACTGCTCCCCAGCGCCCACGGGAGAGGGGGGATCTCAGCTCCACCTCCTGGGGGAGGATTCTTCTGTAAGGAACATGGGTTTATTTACGCATCCCAACACTTGCCTCTATCGGTATGTTAGGCAAGAGTAGGACTCCTCCGTATCTGATTTGTGCTCCAGGTTGAAGCCCCAGCCAGCCCCCACGTCCCCACCCGCCCACACGGGCCCTGCATGACATGGGTCCTGACCGTGCCCGGCTCCCCATTCGGCCTCCTTGGACACGCACCACACTGTCTCGTTTCCGCCGCAGGCACAGCATCTGGCTGTCACTCCGCGGCCTTCTCCAGGTTTCTGCCGGGACCAGACCCCACGGATGCAGAGGCCACACCCGAGGCTCAGCGGCAGCCAGCCTCCCCGTCTCAGCTCAGCCACGGCGGCTTGGGGGCCAGAGGAATGTCAGCCTTGTGCACCGCGGCCCGGGACTGACCGTTCGGCAAGTATGATGTACCAGCATACTTGCTTCCTGGAAACAAATGGAAGAGCAGAGCCTGTCATTTACTCGCACTAATGCCGTCAGCTTCTGTGTGATGAGAGTTTGGGATGCGATGCTCACGTCCCATCAATCCTGACAAACAAATCCTACCTGCCCTTGTAGTCTTGTCGGCGCGATGATGCCGGAGACCGAACGAAGCTGTTCTCCGGTGCGTTCTGTGGGTCTGCCAGGGCCGCGCAGCCCGTGCAAGCTAGAGGAGGACGCGGCCATGACCTGCTCCAGTGCGGGCTCTGAAGGGGTCCTCACTCGCTGGCAGGAAACGGAGGCCGTCGGCAGGTGTAGGAATGACGAGAGACCAAGCGGAAGAGAAAATCCTGTCCCTGGTCAGGCCTTCCAACTTGGAGAGCGAAGAAGCAGAGGCCGGCCACTCCTAGGGACACTTGGAAGGTTCTGGGCCAGAGAGGCCTGGGACAAAGCCCGGCAGCCACCAGAGACCGGGCTCATCCAGTAAGGGGCCTGCACCCTTGGCTCTGCACGTGGGCGCTGAGAAGCCAGCACAGGCAGCGAGGGCAGAGTGGGGACGGGGCAGGGGACCGAGCACAGTGGGGCCACGTCACGTGGTGGGGGGCACACGGCCCAGGTGGGAGGGCAGCCGACAACCTGAGGAACCGGGGGATCAGAATTCGCTTGGAGGTCAGTTGGCCTATCTGCCACGGGGAGCCCAGCCTGCCATCCCGCCCACCGTCCACCCTGCCCGGCGCCATACTTCCCGCCTCGTGCCAGCCCGCCCCGACCCCGTGCTTGGCCTTCCCTCCCTCCAGGCCCGCAGCGTGCAGCTCTCAGCAGCCGGAGGACGTGCTGCCAAGCGAGAAATTGGCCTGGCAGCCCCACCCGGCCCAGGAGGCAGGGCAGGGGTGATTTGGGGGGCCTGCCTCCCGCCACCCTAACTTCTTGCCGAGGAAGGGTCTGTCCTACCCTTTCACAGTTTGGAGATGGAACGGTGTGTTTGAGAAACAACCCCGAACTCCGTAGGCAAATGCAACATCTCAATAGGGTGACCGGACGGATACTAAGGTTTTAATCTGACTATAAATCACGTGGCCTATGTGGGTGGTTCGGACAGCGGCTTGACCTTCCCGCGCTGAGCTGGCCGGAGGGAAGTGCCCCCGCGACCGTTTGTGCGGCCGGTGGCTGTGTCAGCCGGTAGAGGGGCACAGCCTGGGATCATAGTTGAGGAACATGAATAGAGAAGTGATTCGCTCACAGGCTCGAGGTGCGTGTGCGTGTGTGTGTGTGTGATGCATCCAATGCTTTTCACATGTGAGGTTGACACGTCCCGTATGTTCAGACATTTTTATCTCAAACCTGCAAACACATCAGATGTTCCTATTTGCTCTTTAAAGGCTAAATGAGGAGGAGTTGCTTCTCCCCGAGCGAATCAAAGCACAAATCAGAAGATCAGATCCCGTCCCCTTGGTTAACGAGCCCCGCCTTCGAGTCCCGCCGTCAGTAAGTCCAGAGCAGCAGCGACAGGGAGGGCGCGGGCGCGGGGGGCGCCGCCGAGGCCCGATGGCGTGTGGGGCCCACTCCCAGGCACCTGTCCGTGCTCCGTGTCAAGACGTTCTCGTCTTTCTCCGGGCGAGGGACGAGGCCAGCGGCGCCCTTGGCAACGCCCCGAGTGAGTCAGCGTCTGCCTCTGCGGGCGACATTCACACCCGCCAGCCTCTCTGGTTTCTAGCTCACCGCAGAAAGTCTAAACCCCGTGCCGCGAGCTCCGGGGTGTCCGAGCAGGTGGATCAAGCCGGCAGGGGCTGCGCAGGGCACACCCCACACCGGGGAGGCAGCCTGTGCCGCGGAGCCCCAGCTTTCTCGTGATTCCAGGCAAGGCTGGGATGGCAAGGCCTCCTCAACCTTAAAATGTAAATTTGGAAGACGTGTTTGCGAAAGCCCGCTCTGGTGTTCAAACAGTCTTCTGTCCAAGCCCTGGGAGGGTTTCCTAACACGAAGCCAGAAGTACAAGGGGGAAGACCCAGGAAATCAAAACTGCCCTTCCCCGCAGAGACCAAACACAGGATGGCAGGGCGTGTGCTCTAGGGGACATTAAAGAGCTTCTCAGGTACCCTTCCCGCATGTCAGCCGTGTGCAGCTCAGTGGGGGCAGCCCTTGTCATACTTGCTGCAGACGATGAGCCACCCCGCCGCACCCCTGCTGGCCTCGGTCCCAGGGGCTTGAGGTCGTCACGTTAACAAAGCATTCACGAGCACATTTGCCGAGCTGAGTCCCACTGGGCCCAGCTTCTGTCACTCGGTGCCGGAGGACGGAACTGAACATTGCATTCCCCACATTCTACCCGATTCGGGGCGTTCAGAGGACTTCCCGTTCTGCTGGCTGGAACCCGAGCTCTGGACCAGCCACGAAGGGTAGCACACTGCCACACGGCCGCCCAGACCACGTCGCTGGTGTTGCGGTCAGGCCAGGATGGGCATCTGACCACTGGAGAAGAGGAATGAACTCGGACCTTAGCAAGGAGGGACCGCGCCCCAAGCATCATCGCGATAAAGGAGGGGCGCGTTACTACAGTACAGAGAAGGGCGTGTGCTGGCGGGCAGAGCCTCAAACCATGAGATCTGCAGGACTCTCAAAGGCCAAGTAGAAAGGGGCTTTCAATTTACAATTTTACTTATTTGAGAGAGAGTGCAAAGTGCGAGTGAGAGAGCACAATAAGGGGAGACCCAGAGGGAGACGGAGAAGCAGGCTCCCCGCTGAGCAGAGAGCCCGAACCAGGCCTCGATCCCGGGACCCCGAGACCATGACCTGAGTCAAGGGCAGATGCTTACCCAACTGAGCCACCCAGGTGCCCCAGATTTTCTTCTCCAGGGAGGATTCACCAAGGCCACAAAGAGCTGGGTGTGGGGGGGGTGTGATGGGACAGCAGAGGGGACAGCTGACCAGGGGATTGTCCTGGGAGCAGCTATGAAGGAGAGGCTGTGTTCGAGCGTTGGCCAAAGTTCGAGGCCTGGAAGAAAGACAGAACTCTGTGCTGAGGAGGGAAAATCTTTTCCTCTACCCTCTTATATTTGGTACCTGGGGCCTGTAAATTAAACTGACAAAAGGCAGAAGAACAGGAGAAAAGTTTTATTTACAAACATGCACTGGGCATGTGCAGTGAGGAGTCTGCAAAGGGCTAGAATTTGGGGCTTATATACCTAACTTAGTAGAGTGGGGGCAGGAGGAGCAAAAGGCCGTCACAACAAGAAGAAATAGAGGTTTTGTGTGTGTGGGTTTTTGTTTTTTTTTTTGGAAAGACAAGTGGATTTTAGGAGAACAAATGAGAAATAAAACATTTTGTGATATGTTTGTTCATCCAGTTGTGAGGGGTCTTTCTGTCCTTCTCACAGCCATGAACCTCCCCAGAGAGGGGATGTACAGCGGGCCTGCTCTTGCCCTCTCTCCCGGAAGAAGACCCACCCTGACCAGAGATACGATGCTAGCCCCCCGCAAGTCACTGATTCTAGTCCGAGAAGGGAAGCTGTGAGGAGGCGTTTTTCCAGATCACTTGACTCTCAAATGTCTTCAGCTTAAAATAATCTTCACACCAATTCTGGATGAGTTCACCTCACCTGGTTAGACCTTGGTCAGATCCAACTAATGGGTATGTGGTCCCGAAGGACCAGCGGGGACAGGCGGTGTGCTAAGCACGGGGTGTGACGCAGTAAACGGGGGCATCTGTGCATCTCCTCCCAGTCATATGTGGAAGGGTGCTTTGTGTGGAATGCCACGTCCGGGGACACAAAAGGACGGGAGGATCTGACTGTCCAAGATTGTCACTGTCACCTTGGTCATTGGCCAGTCCCGTCTGGTCAGCTGAGAGACACTTTCATTTGACAAAGAGCTGGTGGGTGCCAAGGTGGGGACAGGGACCTCGAGTATTTTCTTACCACACTGCTCTGAAGTCCTCTGCAGGCGACACCTGCATTATGGCTTGTGCCAGGGCGGGAAGGCTCAACACATCCCCTCCGCCTCCGACGGGGCTGGGCGTTCGGTGATGGGGGGACGCCTGCCCGGAACTTGTCCACACACTTCCACCATCAGTGTGGCTGACGAGACTTAATTTTAAGAAAGTGGAAGAAAGGGGCACCTGGGTGGCTCAGTGGGTTAAGCCTCTGCCTTCGGCTCAGGTCATGATCTCAGGGTCCTGGGATCGAGCCCCACATCAGGCTCTCTGCTCAGCGGGGAGCCTGCTCCCCCCTCTCTCTGCCTGACTCTGCCCACTTGTGATCTCTCTCTCTCTGTCAAATAAATAAATAAAATCTTTAAAAAAAAAAAAAAAAGAAAGTGGAAGAAAAATCACACTGGGCTTCTCCCTCCTAAGTGGATTTAGAACTCCGGCTTGTCTGTGGCCAAGCGCACTAGAGTGGCTTCCCGGCATGGCTGAGGTCGGGCACGTCTCCAGCCGAGTGTGGAAGAGCGTCCCAGCTCGCACGTGCTGCGGGGAGTCTCTTACCCAGCCCACGTGCCCATGTTCCAAGTGGCAGGGTCCACACCCCAAGGCCACCCTGCTGGACACAGGACGTCACAGCAACGGGGCTGAGGAGCCAGAGAAGTGCGAGGGATAGTCTGCGTTCCACCAGAGATGTGCTGCGGTCTCCGAAATGTGCCCTCGCTCCCCCGAGAGCGTCCCGAGGGCCCCCTGGAATCCGAGACACCGCCCCTCCACGGGAAAGGCCACAGTGTGACGAGGTGCAGATTTTAGAACTCCCTTTGGCAGGTCAAGAGGCACTGGCTACTCCTACTTGTCCGACCCCCAGTGCACAAGGAGACCCCTGGAAGATACGAATGGGTGCTCATGTGTCACCCCCACTGATTCTGATCTTGTTGGTTTGAGTTGTTTTTCTGAGACCTGAGCATGTGATCCAGATATGAAGCCAGAGCAGAGAACCACTGCTTAGACACCTGCCACTTAACTCTGGCGGGGGGGGGGGGTGGTTGAAATGCAGGATGCCAGCACCCCCCGACCTAACATGTCTATAAGATTCCCAGGGCTGTATAAGCACACTACATTGGAGAAGCGCACCCTGAAACCAGAGTAGGCAACCCTCTCCTAGAAAGGGCTGATGATAACTCGTTTAGGCTTTGAGGGCCGCACTGGCTCTGTTACAACCACTGGACTCTGCCCTTGCGGTGCGCAAGCCAGCACACAGCATGCAGACTATGTTCCCGTAAAACTTGATTGACACTGCTCCACGGTAGGGAGGATTGCCCCCTGCTTCAGACGCTGGAGCTGTTGGGACGTGCACCTGTGGGGGTCAATCCCGGCAGGCCTCATGGAGGCCAGAAAAGGCTGGGGTCATCGCTGGGAAGGCAGAAGAGGGGGGTGACCACGGTGTTAGGCAAAGGGAACGCATCTCCTGAGCACACCAGGCTTCGGACTTCTGTGCAGGGCCGACTCACCTGCTTCTCTGGCTCAGGTGAGCGTCTCTGGGCTGGTTTCCCCGGTTACTTCAGCTGCGGCTCCTGAAATCTGCGGATGCGCTCCAGGAGGGAGGGAGGGGACATCTGGAGCTGTCTCGGGCACGGTGAGCGTTTTGGGGAAGCGGAGTGTGGAGCCCTGGGCAGCTGGGGATGGGGATGTCGCAGGGAGGGTGGTCAGGAGGATGAGAAGGAGCAGACTCCACCCCCAGCAACTTGGCACCTCCTGTTCACATCCAGACGGATGCACGCCGGAGCTGGTGTGCAGGCCCCGGGCCCCGCCCTCGGACACACCCAGGCGCAGAGCCCGGCTTGGTCGGAGCAGACGAGTGAGGACAGACAGCCAGGCCCACTGCCCTGGGAAGCCTCTGCCCTTTGCTGGGAGTACACACAGGCCATACACACATCCTGGGGTGCTCTGGAGTTTCACAGCCCACTTGGGCTCAAACTTCTACCTGTGGGGCCTGGCTTTGGAGAGAATGTCCTTTTCTAGCACGAGTGGCCCTGAGGGGCCAGGAGGAGCCACTGAAGGAGAGTCAGGAAGAAGTAAAGCCTCTGTGCGCAGGGGACCAGGAGGACACGGCTGGAACAGGTGCAGAGCCGAGGGCCAGTCACCCCCAGACCCCGGGATAGGCAGCACATAGCTGTCATCAGCGCAAGACGCATGCATGACCCTGAACCCAACCCCCGTGCTGGCCCTCACGGCAGGACCAGCTTCTGCCTCGGACTCAGATGGGAGCCAAGGAAGAACCAAAGCCGGACGGCGGAGCAGTGGGCCCAGCGCCCAGCGCTGTGTGGAGCCTGTCCTGGGACAGGCAGCACGGGGCACAGAGCAGGGGCTTCTCCTAAAGCCCGACAGTGCCAGCTACCTCTGCCTGGGTCACTACCACCTGCGTCCCCAGTCAGCGACTGCTCTGTCCAGGCTGGGAAAGCACTGCCTCCAAGGACAGCTTTCTGCTGACGGGCTGTGGGTTGGGTGAGTCCTGGGCCACTGGAGGCCGCCCACTGCCCTGTGGACCGTCCCTGAGACCCTGAGCAGAAGTCCTGCTGGACTCCTTTCTGGGCTTTCCAGGGCGCTCCGTTCGCTAGGACCGCATCCCTACACCATCAGATGCCCCCGTAGTCCTTCTTAGCGATGGGAGGGTCTGCTAGCCCCAGAAGGCCTCACGTTTTAGGAGGCCTAGTTTTATAGTTGTTTTTCATATCCTCCTCTAACAATAGTCTGCCACGTTGTCCCTTTGCCTGTTCTCTCCAGCTCTCCTGCCAACCTGGCCTTTCTGATTCTGGGCATTACGTGGGAAGCTGAGAGGGCCCGGCCACACCCATGGGCCAGGATCCCACCCCAGTTCCAACAAGTCTGCGGTCTCGAATGTTGATGGTTTGGTCTCTGAGACCGGCAGAAACGAACTTTTCTCCATTTCCCCAGGTTCTTCCGATCCCCGATATCTTTCTAACTCAACTCCAGCTACTACTGCTCCTTGGGCTTTGTCCGTCGGACGGGGCTGTCTGGCCGGGGAGAAGGTCTGGCATCTGGGAGCAGAAGGACCTAAGGTTTTCTCGGCTCCTCACAAGCCCATGGGTTGGAGAATTCTTCCCCTGGATTATGAGGTCCTGCAAAGGACCAGGGTTTAAAGTGGACAGTCTAGCTTTCCTCTGCAAGGGGGCAGAGTACTCAGTGTAGGGGGGCAGTGGGAGAGGTGGCAGGGGCTGGGGGCGGGCCTGGGGGAGGAAGCTGGGGGGAACGTCGGAAGAATAGAAGAATGGCCACGGTGGAATCCTGCCAGGGCAGGAGGGCGAAGCCTCTTGTAGCCTGCTCGCGGGGTCTCTGCACACTCCCTGATGGAGAATCCAGGACGAGCCGATGGAAGAGGCAGAATTCAGAGCCCGCACTGGTGCAGGCCCGCCTCCTCCCCAACCCCCCCTCAAGATGCCAATCCCATCCAGGCGTTTCATTTATTTCCCTTGTTTCCTTACCAAGGAACCATGCAGGAAATGTTAATTCAGTCTTTGAAGAACCAGAAACTTTAGGTCATACTTGCTTCTAAAAGTGACTATGTATGGGAACTTGGGACAGTTTTCCAGAAATTATTGGAGGAATTACATGACTTCAATAATCAACACGTTTGTGTTCTCCTAGAATTCTGTGCAGGGGAAAATGCCCAACAAAGGCCCACTTCTCTCTCTGTCCAGAGCGAGAAGCAGTACAGCTGCGTCTCGCCCGTACACAGCTGGTTCAGGGGCTCCTTAGATAGAGGAGCACGGGGGAGCCTTCGTGCTCTTTGCTGGTGAGCATCTGCTGATGCTTTCCGGACTCATCGTCAGGCTGCCACTGGGCTGCACGGTCCACCACTTCCCCAGGCTTCCAGCCTCTCTAGAGCCCAGCCCAAGCTCCTGTCCCCAGCTTCCTGCCCAGGTGGTCACCGCTGCTCTGGCCCCCTAAGCTCTGGAGATGGCACGGCTCTGCAGAAAGAGCTGTCCCAGGGAGCCGTCCAGGGCTCCGCTCTCCTGTGTCCTCTCCCCGCTCCCTTGACCTCTGACCCTCGAAATGGTGACCATGCCCCACTGGCCCCGGCTGGTCACTGACCATCGAATAACTGGTAACACATCCCAGGCCATTTATGAACTCGGATTCATTAAGCAGAAGATAGAAGCTGCCATATATTTTACCACCTGATTTTAACACCTTGAAAGAATTGCACTTCAGGAAGCAAATGGCCCATCTCACCATCTGTCAGATTTGGAAGAAATCTACAAGAAGGCTGAGCCCTGGTCCTCACCACCGGCCTGTGCAGCTCTCTCTCACCTGTCTGCCTGCTTGAACCCAGATGAGAACTGGACACATGGGTGCCTGCCTGCTGGCGCACTGAACATTCTGATGCTCCATGTCAGGCCATCTACAGGTTCCAGCAACTTCCATGAGGAGAAAATGGACATTGTCTTATAAATTATCAGCATGCAAACCTATAAATTCCAGTACCTCCAAGGTGATTTGGTGTTTTCTGCGCTTAGGAACAGCAGCAAATGGCACATGGTGCCTTGTTCAGGGAGCACTTGGAAGGGGGCTGCTGGTCTTCCTGAATGCAGCCCCAGAAGACACAGCTGCCTGGGAGGGAAACTGAGCTAGCACACCTATCACCTTGGGCAAAGAGCTCTGGGGAGTCTCAGCACGGCTTGCCCTCCTCCCTGCATGTGGTGGGGCAGGGATCCCTTTCACAAGGCCCTCGGGGACCCACTCTACAGACTCTAGGCCCAGCTACTCTGTCATGCAGATATTTTAGACGTTAGTGAAATGCTATCCTGCTGCTCTCGTCAAAGTCAGGAGATCCTTTTCTTTTTTTCTTTCTTTCTTTTTTATTTATAGAGAGAGATCACAAGTAGGCAGAGAGGCATGCATAGGTTTCGGGGGAAAGCAGGCTCCCCACTGAGCAGAGAACCCTATGCGGGGCTCAACCCCAGGACCCTGAGATCATGGCCTGAGCTGAAGACAGAGGCTTTAGCCCACTGAGCCACCCAGGCGCCCCAGGAGAGCCTTTTCTTGTTGCCAAATTTATGTCTTTTCCTCAGCTCTTACCTCATTCATCAGTCTCCCATCCACACTTCCAGCCTTGGTTACTTCCTCCTCCCCGCCCCAGCTCTGGGCTCCCAGTTCCCGGTCTCTCACAGGTCTGCTCCTGCATCCCAGCTCCTGTTCTTGTGCCCTGGACCCTCTCTATCCAGCTGGCTCTTGGGATCTACCTGGAACCTCTTCCCTTCTCTGCCTATGTTCATCCCCCGCGTGATTTCTGCGTGTAGTGCCACGGCTTCACATACCATTTCTGTACTAACTCCCAAGTATAGAACGCCAGCCCTGCCCTCTCTTACCCTCTATACCTGTGGATCTTATGGCCCTCAACATTGCCACCAGCGTCCCCAACAGAGAGCTTGAAATGAATGTGCTCAAATATTTGATTTGTCATAGCTCTCCTTCAACATTCCCCAACTCAAGAAATAGGGACTATTCTTCCAAACAGTTAAGACAAAAGACATGGCTTCTGGTTGGGTTCAACCAATGCATCACTAGCATGAAATGCAGAGGGAGGAGAGTGCTCCATAGCTCTGGCCGCTGTTCCCTCTCATTGGCTCTTGCAATGGATATGTGACTATCGCCACCATTGGGCAAACTTTCTTCCATGGCTACAGCTTTTACGGGTTCCTGGAAATATTGTTCTTTTCTTTTACTTCCTTGGCCCTAAAGGTGTAAATGTCCCAATGCTGTTTCCAGTCTCAAGAGTTCTGTCATTGCTGCTGGGCTGCCTCACCCTTCACGCAGCTCTGCAAATAATCCCTGCGCTGGCCATCTTTAAACACTCTGAGGCTCCCCTCTCTACCCTGCTGGGGCCCTGCCTGACACACCCTCCTTAAAGTACCACTTCCTTCGATATCTGCCTGCCTTTGCCTTGTTTTTCCTTCAAACAGTTTGCAGTGGCCCCTCATATAATTACCGCTTCCTTAATTTATGTCTGTCTCATTCACTGAACTTGAGAACCCCATGAGAGCAGGGACTTGGTCTCTTGTTTTCGTCTGCATTTTCAGCACATAGAATGGAGCCTCAATGCAGTAGATACTCAGTACATATTTCTTGGGACACTGAGCATTCCAATGAATAAATAAACCCAGTTCCTATGGGTGTCCCTAATCATAAAAGGCAAATTTTAGGCACTGCTCATCCTCCTCAGGTTTTGGTTTGTTGGATACAGACACGGCACAGTATATCTAATTCATCCACACATTCATTCACCCATCCTATAAATGTCTGCTGAGTCCCAGGTCCCCCCTTAGAGCCTCGCGCTGAGACCTCAAGGGGCTGAAGGGTGGGGTCGCTGCCCATGGTTCTGAAACATGCTTCCTTATTAGACCGGAGATCTTAGAAGCGGACCCCTGTACCCCCTGCTGGTTTTACCCCCCGCTGGTTTTTTTGCCCCCTGCTGTTTTTACACAGTGTTACGGTTCTCCTTCCACTCCTATTTGCTAACCGTGAACAAACATCTGTCCAACTCAAAAACTGGGCCTTTCCCACAGGCACTGCTGCCTCCTGAGGACATATCAGACGTGAGGTCATAATCCTGGATCCTGAAGTGGGGAGCACACCCACACTCCTCCCACATTCTCCTCCCCTCAGGGCTGCTCTGTGCACCCACTCACAGTGCATAGAATGCCCCCATTGTGTAACTAGTACACCAGCCTCCATTAGCCTCTGGCTCCGCAAACACAGCTAGAACACGGGTAATTCGGTGAGTACGATGGAGGAGCTTCCACGCACCCTGGCCTCATTCATGTTGGAGTTGTGGCACTAATTAAATCAATTGTCCGGATGGCTTGGAAAATTGCTCAAGCCTGCACAGAAAGGAATCTCGTGTCATTATTAGGAGCAATGTTTTTTTATGAACAAAATAATTAGAAAAAGATATGTTAAGTGGAATAATCCATTAGCAAAAATTATACCTTTGTCTTTTTTGTTGTTGTTGTTCTAAGTGTGAAATGCTGAGGCCCATAATGCCACTCAAAGACATCCTGAGTGCTCATGAAAAAGTCACAGAAAAATGCAGCTTGGTGTCAGGATTCATACTTACCGCCATCATTTAAGTGACGGGGTGTTCAATTTTCTACGGTCAAGGAGGATACAAGGTTTAGGGGGCATATTTGGGAGAATAAAGTTCTAGTCTCAGGCCACACACTAACCCACCCTGTGGTCCCAGTTCAGCTGCCAGAGACCTACCTCAGCTTCAGGGAGTGAAAGGAGCCACAGAATTTTGGACAGAGGCACATACTTCAGGAGTGCTAGCCATTTGCTGCACAGTGTTATCTGAGACACACGGGGATGTGCACTGATTAGGAAATGAGCTAAGCCCTGATGTCCTGGGTCTTGTCACGGGGATGAAATAGCAGTGGAGGATTTTAGCCAAACAGGAGCAACACAGTGGGAGTCAGCTATGGATGAACAGGAGCCAGGATCGGAGCAAAGCCCAGAAAGCATGTCTTCAGATACCCCAAGAATCTGATGTCCTAGACTCCCCAGAAGCTCACAGCATGGCAGTGACCTCACTCACAGGAAGAGAGCGGGGCTGGGCTAGCTGCATTCACACACAAGCGCAGAAGGAAGTTCCAGAGGGATGTGCAAGCATCCTGGAAGTTATCCAGGACTGCGAGATGTAGAGAGTGCAGCTGGGTGGGATGGGTGTGGAGGCACCATTTAACGAGCAAACCTCAGAGCCACGTTGGTCTGACTTTTCAGGGAAGGGGCACCCATTTCCTCATTGCACAGATCCATGGGTTCTGTTCTGCGATAACCCTGCCAGTATGGGCTGATTTACTTCTTTTCTGCTATTCCCATCCCCACCAGACTCTGAACTTCCGGCATTTTCCCTGCAAGGACCTCCCCTCCTCCAGTGACCCTGCTCACCTTCACGTTCCTGCCAGCACCGCCCGCACAGCTCACCACCAATCACTGCGGCCCCTTAGTAATTTCGGGATCAAGCACCAACCTGACCAATGTCTTTAGCTCACCCCTGCATTCCCTCAGTTCCAACAATCCCCCGCCCCACTGCCATCAGCAGCCCACTGATGTTGCCACAGCTTGGTTATCTCCCATCCGAGCATCTGCACTCTGCCTCCTACTCAAAGTAAAGCCCTCAGTTAAGTTTAACACTCACCGTGCGGCACGCGCCCAGCTCCCTTGTCCCTCCTACCTTTGCTGGGCTGTTCAGGTAAGTTACAAGCAGGGTAAGTTCGGCTCTCCGTCTGCTCTAGGTCAGCTGCCTCCGTCACTGAGTGTAACTGTACGAAGACGGGCCACACTAACTGGCTCCGACTGCAAGCTCACTGCCATCCAGACTGCCCCAATGCTGTCCAGAAGTCCCGGTGTTCTCCCCATGGCATCGTATTCTTCTGCACACTCTATGCTTCCCTCAAAACTCAGTCCGCCTCCTGAAATGTCCAACACCTCCTGTGCTGTGTGTACATCCAGCTGACCTTGCCTCCTATTTCATCAAGAAAGGAGAAACAATCGGGATTGAATTCCCACCATCTCCCACTATCACATATATCCTCCATCTGCATTTGTGCCCACACACCTTACCCACCCTCCAGTTGCAAAGCCCATGTCCTTCTCTCAGGCATGAGGTCCCACCTGCCCCAGCACAGGACACTAGCCTCTCCTCTCAGCACTGACCGAACTTCCCCTCACCTCTGGGTCTTCCCAGCACAGCAACAGGGTGTCACTTCTGTAGTCGTAAACAACAGCTAAACTTCTCTCTTCTCTCCTGCAGCGGCTGTTCCACCCCCCTCCCTCCCTTCACAGCACAGTTCCAAAAATGCCGTCTGTCCTCAGTGCCTCTAATTTCTTCCAAACTTAATACAAGAAGATTTTGGTCCGCATCACCCTGTTGATGCTTCGTGCACCGGGATGAAGCAGGGGAAGTGAAAGGGACAAAAGCAGCAGGCGACCCCGGTCTCCGCACACGCTACCCATCCTCCCAGGTCTTAAACTCCAAGCCACGGGGTCATACTTGCTTCCCTCCTCACCGGCAGCTCCACATCTAAGTCATCAGCACCTCATGCAGGTTCTGCCCAGCCTGCAGGAAATCCTGAACCCCTGTCCTCTCCTCCATCGCTACACCCGCCACCTTCCTCCCCGTCCTCTCAACTTGCCTTCTCCTGTCCCCTCATTCCACCCAGCCACAGCCAGTTCAAAAAATCTGAGCACGAAACATGCATTCAAACCCCACAATGCCTTCCCATCCCATCCAGAATGAACTCCTTCTGCCTGCTTCTGAAACTCCTTCCCAGACTTGCACACAAGGCATGGTGTTCTAGCCTCGAGATCATAAGCCGTTTCTCCTTTCCCAAAACAAGTCAAATTCATTCCCACCCCAGTTCCTTCGGCTCTGCGAGTTCCTATTCAAAATGCCCTTCAGTCACATTGTGCCATCTCACCATTCGTGTCTTGGTTTAACGTTTCCCTCTTTATGAGGTTTCCTTGACTGCCCATCCACGGAGACCCATTACCCATCAAAAACTTCCACATCCATTTCTGTCCTTCTCCCTAGAGTTTGTTCCCATCAGTAATATCTTACTTATTTCTCCTGCTTTCTTCTCTATCTTTAGAGGAACATGAGATACACAAGGCCAGGTACGTGGGGTCTGCACGGATACGCAGCCTGAACACCTACGACAGCGCCCAGGACCGCCGCTACTCACTCAGATACATAATGGAGTCAGTCATTCCTCGTGCTTCTTCAAGGTCATTCCCACGCTAGTCACTCCCGCGGATCCACTCAGCTCTCACAGCCATCTCGCAAGGTGATGCCGCATTACTCCAGCTTGACACATTCGAAAACTGACCGTGGGAAGAAGGGTAATTTGTCCATAGACACAGGGCCCATCCATGGCAAAGCAGAGCGGGAGCCTAGGTTTTGCCTGCCCCACCACTCAGGCTGTTTTCACAAACATCACTTGAGAACTAAAAGGGAAGGGATCAGAGAATCTGGCATAACTGTGAATTCTCTGTCCTCCCTAGAGCAGGGAAATCTGAGGTCAGTGAAATGGCCTAAACCCCAAAAGAAATTAATGGAACAAAACATATCAGGGAAGATCATTTCAATTTTTCTCCAAATGGTTTTAAGCTCAGCTCCTAGGTCTCACACTATACTGGCCAAACAGAGGCCAATTATATTTTTTTAAGATTTTATTTATGTATTTGACAGACAGAGATCACAAGTAGGCAGAGAGGCAGGCGGGGAGAGAGGAGGAAGCAGGCTCCCCACGGAGCAGGGAGTCCGATGCGGGGCTCGATCCCAGGACCCTGAGATCATGACCTGAGCCGAAGGCAGAGGCTTAACCCACGGAGCCACCCAGGCACCCTGAGGCCAATTATATTTTAATCTAACAAGTGCTATTCTCTCTTTAAAAATCATGTTTTTAAAACACTTTTCAAACTTCTTTTTTAATGTCATTTGGTATCATGAAGGGGGAGAGCAGCACATCAATGTCACAGCCTTCATCATGACCTAGAAAAACAGTGGCATTGAGCGCTAAGCCCCATCCGTGGGGACCGTGTAATTGTTTCCCCAGGAATATGCGTGTTGACGGCTGTAAAGTATACTCTGTTTTGTCACGCTGATCAAATACGCCTTGCAGACCACAATGGCGGCTCAATATTTTAATCCAACTTGCAAAGCTCTGTTTACTTTATTTCGTTAAAAGCCTGCTGTCAGGTAACGGGGATGGTATCCGAGGACCTCAGCCCGTGCGCATAGGGTCTGCGCGGCCCCGTCTCTCCTCAGGGCTCAGTGAAGGACGCCCGTGTTTGCCAGGGAGACGAACACGCCCACTGCCCAGGTGGGCAGACCAGGTCAAGGCTGACGGAAGCCTCCTCGCGAGGTCCTCTGCCCTGACAGCACGTCTGGGGCTGCCGCCTGCAAGCTGGCTGTGCAAGACTCGCCGTCCCCTGAACACAAGCACGCAGGTCCCCATCTCCCCGGATGGAGGTGTCGAGGCCACAAGACAGCGTGAGAATGGATTTGGCCCCGGAGCTCATGCTCTGAGAAAGGGACGGCAAGGCCTACCCAAGACAAATGTATCATTCCAGGTACTAAGTGTGGGGGGACAGGCGCGCTAATGGGAGCGCTGACAGGTTCTTCCATCCTAAATGGATGGTGCTCTCTTTCCGGTCGTCGCCCTCGCCCGCCCTTGCCTTGTGAGTCTCTCTCCTGCCCCACGGGGATCCATTAGGTTCAGTGCGGTAAAGATGACAGTCAGTAGTTTCAAAAAGACAAATCAACACAAATTCCCTTGTAACCAGTTTTTGTTTTTCCTATCAGAGAAAGTCAAGATAAGCCAGTCATGCGGAAGGAGCATTGCACTCGGGGTGTTGTATGATGGCAAGAGCTTAGAGATATTTCCCAGCTGTAACTCTAAAGAAAATCGCCCTCCTATCGTCCCCTTTTTCCTTGGCACATCTCTACGAGAACACAAAACTCTCTCCTAAGGCATAGACACCCCGACTGCTAGAAGCTTGTGGTTTCGGTTCCTAATTACCTAATTACTAAATTCATTACCCTGAATACAGCCACTTGCTTCCTCCAGATGATGCTATTCAAACAGGCTGTGGCGCGCGGATGGCAGGCCCTTGCGACGCTGCCCTCCTTCGTTCTCTAGAGCTCCTGGGCTGTTGAATTAGGCGAGCTATTTACGACGAGCACCACTTGTTTCGTTTATCCAACAATGAGTTTTTCCCTTTTCTGTAGTCAAAGTTGGACATTTTTGGTTCAGTTTCCCAGCTGCAGTGAACCTCCCCAGCCCCACGGCCGAGCTTTCAGACTTGAGTCATTACTACGCGCTTCCCTCAGCTCCACAGTCCTGCCCGGGGCGGACGCTTCTGACTTCCTCCATCAGGCTTCCCACCGAGGACCCCGAACATGATCCTCGGGACCGCTGGTGACGGACGGGGCTCAGGCCCAGGAAGTGGGTCCTGGGGTGTAGACCTTCCCAGGGTGCGGAACTGCGGGTAATGTGTGAGCTGCTTCTTGACTCCCTGTGGAGAGACAGGAGCTGCCGGAGGGGACACGGTGCTCCCCAGAGAGGCCCAGAAGCAGATGCAAACATCAAGACATGAGGCAGCGTTTCTCCGTGTGTACAGCTCCTGTGCGGGTCACCTCAACAATAAAGCATCTCTAAAGAAACGCACTGGGAACGAAGTAACGTGGTAGGGTTAGGACGCAAGTAGGCGCCTCTCCAAGTCCAGAGATGAAGCTTCTATGGGCTTAGGCAGGTCACCTGCTCTGTCCCGGCTGACCCAGAGGGCGTCATTCCCAGCCCTGCCTTTCAGGGGATGCAGGATGGTCTCTGGGGGAGGGAAGGAGAGGCACGGGCCTCTTGCTCCCCCTGTTCCAGCGGTGGCCCAGGAAGACCTTCCCAGCAGGAATGCTCATGCCTCATCCTCTGCGGTGGTCAACCAAGCAGCCTCTCCCCACGGCCCGGATGGGACAGCCATCCGGAGGGCAGATTCCACGCTTCCAGAAAAGCGTCAGCTCCCACTGCCTTGCCCATCGGCCTGAGCCCAAGCAAACAGGCCCTAGGGATAGTTCCCCATCACGTGGGTCAGCACAAGCCTCACAGGAGTGTCTCACTGGCCGAGGGCCTGGCAGGACGCTAGTGACCCAAGGCCTTCCTGGTACTTGCTGCACCACTTGCACCAGAGCTTCGGGAAGAATGCTAGGTCTGCTGCTCCTTGAATTTCTTACATTTTCCCCAGGCAGCGGAAACGGAGGCGTCCTCAGGCCTGCTCCATGTGCATCCGTGAGAGGCGCTTGTAGATAGCAAAAGGGAACGCTCTGTGACAACAGGCAAGTGAAAATGGGCCCCAGCTTGGGCTGCCCATCTGAGGCCACAGCCCTCATGCCGTGGGCCCACTGCCCCATCCCTAAGCCCACGGCTGAAGCGGGACTCTGGCCCCCACTTGATTCCAGAAGCCATTCCTCTAGTGAGCCCTTGTCATCACAGAAGTCCTCCTTCCCTCGTGACAGTGGGCTCTGCCACCCACACCCCATCTGCCTGGATCTGCCAACAGCTCAAGGCACCGCAGACACCCCTCTTCCTCCTTTCCCCCAGGGTCTGACCTTGGATAACCTTTGGAATCCAAAGAATGGCCCTACAGCCTTCTCATGGGTGCGTATGCCAACGTTCCCCTGCAGAATGGAGTGAGGGCATTTCCCCGAGCCCCTGGAGGAACGGACCACCGAGTCCTGTAACGTGTCCTGGGCAAGAGACCTGGCCACCCTGGGAGCCTGACCCCCCTCTCCTGTTGGTTAAAATCCCAGGGCAGGAGCCGTTTCTGTGTTTACTCTCTGCCGTGGCTGTGGGCCATGCTAGGAGGTGCTCGTTGGCCCAAGTCGGTAACCTGACTCAGAGCTGTCCTGGCCCAGAGGAAGGCCTTTCCCCAGGGCAAGCCCTGCGGATCGCAGGACTGCTGTCCACACGCCGTCCGCACCTCACAGGACTGCTGTCCACACGCCGTCCGCACCTCACAGGACTGCTGTCCACACGCTGTCCACACCTCGCCTTGTTTGCGGCAAACCTCTGGACCCTTCTGATGCCCCATCTGCTCTGTTTCCTCGATGGCACCTGGTCATCCGCTCATGCCACTGACCGCAAGAGGTGTGCTAAGGTCCTGCCACCGACAGCACTTAGAGTCCCGTCGAATCCCACTTATTAAGCACCTACTGTGTGCCCTCCAGAGGCCACTCAGATTTCTCCTTCAGGAGACTCCCAGCCTCGCAGCTGTGGGCCTGCAGGGGCCCAGGGAAGCCAGGGGGAGAGGACAGAAAGAGAGCATCCCTGGCGCCACAGGCCAGCAGAGCCCGCACCCCCGGGGAGGCTCCGAGGGGTGAAGAAAATCGCCAGCTGGCTCGGTCCCCTCAGGCTGCTGTAAGAAAACCACCGCGGCCTGGATGACCAGCAGACAGCACACATGGGCTTCTCACCATTCTGGAGGCTGGGAGCCCGAGATCATGGCACAGGGAGACTGGGGGTCTGAGAAGAACCCTCTGCCTGGCCGTCCCTTCCTGCATCCCTCTGTGGCAGCAAGGGCGAGAGAGCTCTCCAGGTGTCTTTTCTCAGGGCCCTGACCCCCACCACAGGCCACCACCCTCATCACGTAATCCCCCCGGGACCCCGCTTCCTAACACCATCACCTCGGGGGGGACATCTCAATGTGTGAATTTGTGGGGACACACAGTGGGGCCGGACCTGGTCCCAGTGTGCCTTGCCAGGCCCTCGTCCCCGGCTTTGTAAACTGCACGGGCCCCTCCGTGCCACAGGGCTCTCCCACACACACACCTTCGCACACCTGGGACCCCAGAACTCCCCCAGAGCCCCTGCTGCAGCCCCTAGGGCCGATCCCGGCCTTCTCTGCCTATGCCTGAAACCAGGGTCCCTGGAGCTCGGGGATGGGCAGAGACAGTTGAAGCGGACTCTGCTTACACCATTCCTGAGTGGCTTTGCGGACTGCCGTTGTGTCCTCTCAGGTCCCCAGAAGGGAGGGGCGCTGGATGTTACCTCCACTTTGCAGTTGAGGAACTGGGTCTTAGTGCTCTGGGTCTCTTTTTTCCACCGTCGCACAGTTGCCGAGCGGCCGAGTGTGGATTTGAACCCAGGCCTGTGCGACCGGCCCTCAGCACCCGGCCTCGCCGCGGAGACCACTGCGGACTCGTGGTGGCCCCACGGTGCCGAAGCCAAATCCCCCAGGAAACGGCCTTCACAGCCGGGCGCTCTGCACGGGCGGAACCGGGAAGGACACCATCGTTGCCGCGTTCGTGAGCACAATGAGCCATGAGCCCGACGGCAGGCGCCAGCCGTCTCCACTCCATGCTCGGGTCCGTCCCGTGGACGCCCACTTGCTTGGCAGAGAGCGGCCACGCGGGCCGTCACCCCGGCGGGAGAACTGACGCGCTCTCCTGGCGACGCCCCTTTCCGTGCGCAACAGGCCCTGGGAACAAAGGGCTCCTGGAAAGACTCGCTTCCCTTTGATTCGCCACGCATCTTCGAGCCGAGAGCCTGATGAGACAGCGGAGGCGAGCTTAGTTCCCCTACCTGCCCGCGAGTGGATGTAAAAATGAGCCTTGATTGTAATCCCGCTCTGCCCGACTCCGTTTTAATTGAAAATTATGTCCAAGATCCCTGCCGAGCCGGACTTTGTCTGTCTCCTTCCTTTCGGGGTGTGTAGATTTATGGAGCTGCTCAGATGGGAAGCTCCGCCACTTCCCATAAATATGCACAGGTTCCTGTTTGTTTGTACAATAAATATTACCAAGATCATAAGGAAATTAGAATGGAACTGGAAGATGGCCGTCCCCGGCTGGTCCAGCCCACGTGAATCATGTCCTCGGGAACGCGACCCCCGCGCTGCGGATCTGCGGCTGCAGACGGCGGAGGGAAGGCTCCCCTAATGGATTTACGGTTTATCAGCGAGACTCGGGGAAGTGGGGACGGATGGTTCTCTCCCATACAGGATTCATCTGCGAACAATCGACTGCGGTTCTCGTCTGCGGTCTATTTGTTTGGGTAAGCCGGAGCGCTGGCTATAATTCAATTTTGAGGAGGAGCAGGTTACCTAGAAAAATGGGGGAGCTACAGTCCTGTGCGTTGAGTCACTGGGAGGGATGTGTAGAGGCATTTGTAAGGTAAAAAGGTCAATCTTATTCCCTAATCACCCCGCTTCTCCCTTCAGGACAAGGACATGGCTCTTAGGGGAGAGATCTCGGTGAAATCAGATTTAGAGCATAAATTAAAATGGCTTGAAAGTAGAAGCACAGCTTGGGGATTCCTTTCAAATTGGGCCATAAAATGGCCAGTGCTCTGCAGCCCTGGCCTGAGCAGCTGTGACCCTGACCATGCTGTCAGCGGGAGGCCACAGCGGTCCCACCACACCAGCCCCATAGAGCAGGAGGACGCCCTGCCCCTGCCCCACCCCCGCTCCCTCCCAGGGTCTACAAGCAGCGCAGCCAAAAGCAGAGACTCAGGGGATACTGGTCCAATCAGGAAAGGCAACATCCCCACAAGGGGCTCCATCCGGGTGATCTCAGGGCCCACACACGGGAACAGCACACTCACTCCGAGGCTCCCCAGGTCAGTGTCCCACTTGGGCTTGAAAGTAGGTCATTTGAATCCTCGGTCAGTAGACCCAAGAGAGTCCGGGGCTGTATCCCAGTGTCTTTGGGGATCACGCCAGACTCCAACAGAGAACCCCAAGGACAGCCCTCCTTAGGGTTAGAGCGCTCCTTAGAGCGCTCAGGCAGTACAGGCTGAGTGTGGGGTCGGTCTGAAGCCCCCGGAGGGCCCGTTACCCCAGGCTAGTCCCCCCGGACACCGCTCCCGCGAGAACATCTGCTCCACCAACATCTGTCAGCCGGGCCTGTCTGAGGGGCTGCAGGGGCCACGTTACCTGAAATGTGGACGAACCCACCTGGTATGTCTCAGGCCAAGGAGATGGACAGGTCTCCACATGCCGGAGGCTGGGGGCTGAGAAGGGTCAGGCCAAGAGCACCAGCAGGAGAGAGAAAAAGCCAGTGCATGGGATCAGGTTCCAGCGGCCCTTTGAGTGGCCACTTGGAAGACGTGGCCGCCAGGAACAGCATTCTGAGTGAGAGGAAGGGAGCTCACGGCATGGGTGTGGAGCATGGGGGGTGGGGGGTGCTGGGGCTGATGGAGGCGGGGGCTGGCTCCTGGAGCCTGGCAGACCCCGCTGTGTTCCTCCTGGGCCCACCCTGCTCTCCGGGCGAGTTTGCTGGGTTGGGGGGAAAGCAGTCAGACAGACGCACCACGACCACACACGCACCTTTCCCACCAGGGACGCACACGGTAAGCTGCTGGGACACGCCCGTGAACGATGGCACAACACGCTCATTCCACTTGACCTCCTTCCTCCGAGCGCGTCCCGAGGACTACGTAACCGCCACTATCTTAAGTAGCCATGATTACAACCGCTGTGCTGCGGGAGAGACTTCGTGTCACGTATGTTCGTTACTCTGAAAGACTAATTGTTCAGCAAGTCCTAAGCCCCTTAGCAGATTGCCGTGTAAATTAGCGATGTACAGCACTCCGTCGGCGGCCTGCCGGAGCTCCCCAGCAGAGGCCCGCGGTCACTCTCCCGGCCCAGCCTGCGGCCAGCTCAGGGCTGGGATAGAAGAATGCCCCGGTCACTTTCCACAAGGTCACAACCACTTCGGTTTGGCACGGAGCCATCCTCACCAGACGGGCTGTGAACGCAGGAGGAGCCGGGTGCGGGGATCCCGATGTGGCAGCATCAGATTGATCAGCACAGCCCCCTCCCCCGCCGCCGGAATGCCCCCCACCACACCTGTCCCCAGCAGAGAGGAGGACCCCCGCAGCAACCCCAGGAGCAGAAGGACCTGATCTCCGGGGCCCCAGGTTCCCAGTGGGAGAGCCACCAAGGCCGAGACCAGCTTCACTCCTCTCTGGAGAAGCCCTCCCCCCTCAGACAGCCTTTCCACAAGGATGGCCAGAGAGTAAGGACCGTCCCAGATGCAGGAGCCCATCTGGGGCCATGCGGGCTTCCCCGGGCTGCCTGCTGGGTGCGCGAGGCCCTCTGCGCCGTTCCCAAAGATGATCAGCTGCTGCGACTGTGGGGGACCCTCCGTGATCCCGTGGAACCCCCTGCCCCCAGCATGACCCAGGGAGGCGATTTCATCTGTGTGCAGTGGAGTGGCAACCCACGTCCTTGTCCGGAAAGAAACGACCCAGTGTCGCCTCACCGGGTCCTTTCCTGGATCCTGACGCAGAGTGCCGGCTGGTCCCTGTTCCCACGTACTGAGAATCTGAAGTCCAAAGGGGTTCAAAACACACTCACACTCACACTCACACTCACTCACACACACTTGCACTCACACACTCTTGCACTCACAGTCACACACACTCACACACTGCCACGTTCACACACTCTTGCACGCACACTCACACTCACGCGCACTCTTGCACGCACATGCCCACGCTCACACGCACTCACAGTCACACACACTCACACACTGTTGCGTTCACACACTTGCATGCACACTCCCACGCTCACATACGCACTCACAGTCGTACACACTCTTGCACGCACGCTCACACACTCACAGTCACACACTCACACTGTTGCGTTCACACACTTGCACACACACGCGTGCTCTTGCACGCACACTCCCACACTCACACACACTTGCACTCACAGTCGCACACACTCACACTCTCTTGCACGCACACTCCCATGCTCACACACACATCCCGAATTGCAGTTGCTAAGGAACGGCTGGGACTGGAGGCTAAGTCCACGCCCGCCGCTGACGAGGCCTAGGGACGAGCCGGGAGCGCCCCAGCCTGCGTCTGTTACTTGTCCACGGCCTTCAGCTTTAAAACAAGACAGTGTCATATTTTGGGGGGTCTGTTCTGTCCCCCTTCGCCCTCTGAAGGGAGAGATCAGGTCCGGGGAACACAAACGCTCACTCTTCCCCGGTGCAGGCCGAAGACAGAGGTCCTTGGCACGTGCGATGGCACTTACAGTTCTCCGTACCGATGGCGGTGGCGCCGACGACACTCCCCCCCCGTCGTGCGGCCGGAGGAGCTCTGTGTGGGTGCTGGGCTTCTCCTCGCAGCTATAGCTGTGCCGGGATCTTGCGGCTGAAACCATTGTGTGTCGAGAGAATATCATTAAAAAAAAAAGAATCTGATCAATTGTGGGGGGAGGAGAAGCCACCATTGTGAAGTTAGATACCCCAGAGAATAAAGTTTTCAAGTCTCTATTTAAAGCCTCATGTTTAGCTTCAGATGGTGATTTAGTTGGAAAAAAAAGGAAAATCACACAAAGCCTCACAGGCCTTTCCTGTGAAATGCTATTGTTGCAGACGGCGGTCCCGATCCTCTCTTCGGAGCTCGCGCAGCAGGTGCAAGAAGCAGTTAGCGATCGATCGCCTCGCCGCTCACGGAGCAGCAGGTAGTAATGCCCCCGCATTTGTACCTTGTGCTTAAGTAATTGTTTGCACCTTCAAGAAGGATTTTCTTTCCACACATTAGGGTGATGCCAATCGTCCAAGAAGGTGTCTTGCTGGGGTACAGCTCCTCGTCGAGCTTCCTGCAAAGTCGCTGCAAATACACGTTCAGCTCCAGATTCCAGAGTGAGGCCAGAAGCGACGTGAGCAGAGCTCACTACACGGCAGGCTACAGTGACACAGGAAAGCCAAAGTGACAGGAGGAAAGAAGGGGTCGCTATTGGCTCGCACGTGATGTGAGTTTCTACCTCACGTTTCTGCTCATTCCTGATGTCAACAAAGACACGAGATATAAATACCGTGCGTGATCAAACGCACGAGGAGAAGCAAAACTCTTTCACTTGCACCCATTGCCAGACGGGCAATGCTCCCCAAATTTGGAACCAAAGAAGGAGCTGCTCTTCGGGCAACAACAGCACCGCCCACACGTGGGCTCCGGGCGAGGCTCTGACCACACGGTCCAGGCTGGATGTGTCTGTGCACCAAGACCAGGCTAGACGGCCTCTCCAACCTCACAGGTCCATCTGGCAGTTGCAAGAATTATCCCATTTTAGGGGGAGACTGTCAGAGAGTTTCCGTACCTGACCAGAAGGCTGCCCGCTCCCTAGTGCCCGCGGGATCGAGGTCCACGCCGACCCGATGGGGAGGTCCTCCTTAGTCGTAGGCGCTGCCCTGCTGTCCCAGCACAGGATGGGAGTCAGCCCTGTTGTATCTTTTGAGGAATTGGAAATTCCTACTTTAGAGAAGTTAAAACATGTGCGTCTATTGCTAGAGCGATGGTTGCTCTTCCAGGGAAGGAAAGCAGGAGTGACGGAGTGCTCGCTCTTCAGCCTGAAATTCAAGCTGAGCCTAGTCACCAGCCCCCGCGGCTCGCGCTGCCCTTGGGAGGCTCCCGGCTTCCTCGTGCTCCACGGGCATCAGTGTCCATGAAAGGGGGCTCTGCCAACACATCCCAGTGGAAATGCCTTTTTAAGTCATTCTTATATTTAGTCTGGCTTTGGTTGACCTCTATTGGAATTTTTTGTTGGTGGGATGAGGTCTGTGATTTACCAAAAAAAAAAGACACAAATCTTCGCCTACCTCCCTGAGAAAGCATGTCTCTTCCCTCCCTTCCTTTCTCTTCTCCTCCCTCCACCCCTCCCCGTCGCTCCGTCGCAGTAACTGTTCAGGTGAATTTACTGAAGATCCATCATTATGCTCCTCTTTCCGTTCTGGGATATGCCTCTTCTGGGAGGAAAGGCGTGTGGGGAGCCAGGAGCACATCTAATGTCAAGGGCCCACCAGCAACCGACTGTCTTTGTCTACACTTCCCTAAATCCCACAGTGTTTGCTGCCATGTCTTATAGGCAGGGAATCTCTCTCTGCAGGTACTGTGCACTAACTTTTTTAAAAAAAACTTTATTGGGGCGCCTGGGTGGCTCAGTGGGTTAAAGCCTCTGCTTTCGGCTCAGGTCATGGTCCCAGGGTCGTGGGATCGAGCCCCACATTGGGCTCTCTGCTCTGCGGAGAGCCTGCTTCCCCTCTCTCTCTGCCTGCCTCTCTTGCCTACTTGTAATCTCTGTCTGTCAAATAAATAAATAAAATCTTAAAAAAAAAAACTTTATTGAGGTATAAATAATATACCATAAAATTCAAGCATTTTAAGCATACGCTTCAATAATTTTTAGAAAATTTACCATGTTGCACAAACGTCTTCACAGTCTGTTTTAGAACATCTCCATCTTCCCAGCAAGAACCCTCATGCACGTTACAGCTAAGCCCCAGCCCACCCCAGCCCAGCCCAGGCAACCAGTAACCTACTTCTGCCTCCACAGATACGCTTTTTCTGGACATTTCACATCAGTGAAATCACAGAGTGTGTTGCCCTTCGCTGGGTGTGGTGTGATGGTTCACCAGCGTTACGGTGTGTGTGGGAGCCAGCACGAGCGTTCTCTTCCTCTGATCGCACACCCTCACGTCCCCTCGGGTTTCCTGGCAGCCGAGGACGTCTGCCCCGTAGACATCCGAGGACCCGCCCCTCCAGGACTATGAACTGTCAGGGGGTGGAAACGGTGGCTTACAGCGGTTACTGTTTTAGAGCCCAACCCTCACGTCTCTGCTGTCCTCACTGTAATGTGTCCCCACCTCCGGCGAGTCCAGCCCTCCCCGCACACACGCGGATTGTTCCAGAACATCATCCTGTCCCATAGCTGCTCCAGGCCAACGGCAGCGGCTGGCTCCCCGCTGAGACCACGTGGCTCTGCAATGGCCCCCAGCCTCCCCTGCCCTGCGGAGGCCCGACCACCTGCGGGGCTGGGTCTGATGGCCCGTGGTGTCCCGCCCCGGCACCTCAAGCAGAGTCAGGGCAACAGGAAGGCAGGCCCAAGGACAGTGTGTCTGTACGTGTGCGGGGCGCCCCGTGGGCACACACACACACAGACACGCGTGTCTGTGACAGACAAGGGGCCAAGAGTCAGTGTCGAATAAAACAGGGACAATTACTAGAAATAAATCTCAGTCAGCAGCAACAGCAGCCCCTTAGAAACCGCTGTGCCCACGGGGGAAGCAGGAGGAGCTAGGGTGGCCCAGCGGCCGGGGTCCGGGTCACGGCGGTGAGTGCCCTAGAGTCACTCCCCAGCCACAGCCTGTTTCTAGAAAGCTGACGGCCTCGATGACCAAGGAATGGTGCCTGTGTCCCCAAGGGCAAGGAGGGCAAGGCACAGTCATGGGGTCATGAGGCCCCACTTGACCCCGTGGGGCAGGAGGACATTAAACACATAGGGAGGCTGAAGGGTCCTGCGGGCTCCTGGTCACCCAGTAGGGCCTCAGCTCCACAGGGCTCCCAGCAGCAGCCAGACAGGCAGGCAGGACTTGCCTCCACTGCCCAGGAGGTTAGGCAGTTTCTGGGACAGCAGGCATGGGCTGCGGAGCCCGTGGGACTGGGGAGAGCATGAGCTGGCTCCTGAGCCCTGGGGACACTCTCCCAGCCTCTACGTCCTCCAGCAGCCATCGCTGGAGCTGTGCAGGCTCCACAGACATTGGGGTTAGGGTGAGCAAGGGGTGGTTTTAGGAGTAAAAGCAGGCGTCAGGCCTGGGGGTTTAGAAGGGAGGCAGAGGACTGAATAAAGAGATTCTGAGGGTCCAGGGCATGAAGTGTGGGTGGCATCCCAGAATCCTGCCCGGGGAGAGATGACCAGAGGCAGCCAAGGGCAGTTCAGAAGCCCTGCCGGTGGGCCACGTTCGGCGCCTGCCACATGCACGGTCCAGGCTGCCCACAGGGACGCCTCGTGGAAAACATGGTGCAGAGGGGGAGAAGGGAGGGGCATCAGCCAGCATTACCTCTGGAGAGGAAGCACGCAGGGCTGGTCACCGAGACGCTGTGCAGTAATGCTGACCCCCCTTGCTCCCAGGGCACAGGCGACTGCCCTTCGTGGGGAGCATTGCCCTGCTGGGTCAGAGAGGACCTGCGCGGCTGGCCTGCCACCGCGTCTCCAGCTCCGGAACGGCACTTGCTGGCAGGGGCGTTGGGGGAAGGTAAAGCTGTTCTGTTGGAAACTGGATTGGTGTGTGTATGACACGACGCAAACACAATGTCGGACTCAAGGCCGGCGCGGAAGGCAGAGTGAGTCTTATGTAGGCTGCGGAGCACAGTGAATAACGGGGTGTCAGGGCTGCTTATTAATGGCGACAAACGTGCCACACAAAGGCAAGATATTAACAACAGGGACACGATGTGTGGACATGGGGCGGGGCCACGGAACTCTACTCTGCTCAGTTTCTCTGGAAATCGAAAACTCTACTAAAATAGTTCAGTCTTACACATAAAAAATAAATATTTTTTAAATGCTGCTCCTATTACCTGCTGGAGGGACTCCTCCCTCCAGCCTGCGCTCCAGGGACCAGAAAGAAGGAACAGGTATGGGGAACTTCCCACACTTTCTGAGTGCCCCTTCCAGATTTGCAGGAACGTTGAAATTGTCTCGTTCTGTTTCCTTGTGGTCACAGGTGGATGGGCTACTCAGGAACTAAAACAGAAGCACCCATGCAGAGCTCAGACTGTAACTGCTCTGGGGTTCGGAACAAGCGCGGGTGTCGGGAGTACATCTTCTAATTGGTCTGACCCTGATGGCAAGTCAGGTGCTACCTGAGAAGAAATCGTTTCTTAGGGCACACTAAATGTCTTCTCTAGACCACTAAGGCACAGACTCCTGAAGCTTTCCGACATTACCATGCTGGTTACAAATAGGGTTGATGATACCATTAGAGGGCATCCCTGCCGACTCAATCACTATCACCTTGTGGGTAGAGCCTACGATTAACCTCCGTAAACACAGCAGAGGATACTGAGAGAAGGAACATGAGCCTGGTTGCGGGGGGGAGCTGCTGAGAGGCACAGGCGGCCACCCCATTCCCATCCCTTCCCCAACTCATCTCCATCCCACGCCAACCCTAACCCTTCACATCCCTTCATCCCATCCCATCCCCCTTCTTTCCCCATCCTATCACCATCCCATCCATTTCCTTCCCACCCCAACCCACCCCTAACACTTCCCATCTCATCCTATCCTACCCCATCCCCATGCCTTACCCATCTCATCCCGTCCCATCCCATCCACACCCCTTCCCATCCCATCCAATCTCATCTCATCCCCCCCTTCCCATTACAGCCCCATCGGTTCCCTTCCCAACCCACCCCATGCCCATCCATCCCTATCCTTTCCCGTCCTATCCCTTCCCATCCCATCTCCATCCCTTCCCATCCTATGCCCAGCCCATCCCTATCCCTTTCCATACTCTCCCTGTCCCCTTCCCAACCCACCCCCATCTTTTCCCATCTCGTCCTCACCCTCAGGGGCTCCTTGCTTTCTCTTTGTGCTGTAGCGGAGGATAACTGCATGAGGAATGCTACCATTTCCAGCTCCCCTATGCGTGGAACCTGGCTGAGACGTCAAATGTCTCCAGAGTGGTTCCCGTCATTACGTCCATAAGACAAGGAAACGTGGCTTGGATAGCCTCAGTCACCTGCCCAAGGCTCCAGAGAGTAGGGGTCAAGATGGACGTGAACGGTGAGTCCACTCAGAGCTGAGTCTCTTTCCTCCTTCCTGCATCCCCAGATCCCTTATTGCCAGATTCTGCCACCCGCATTGGCTCAGGAGGCCCTGGGCGCTGTGTCTCGTCCTCCTATGTACACTTAAGAGAAGAGGCTGCGGGCTAGGACCTGCCTGCCTCTCCTTAGGCCTGGGGCTCCGGAGGAAAAGAAATGAAAGGGGTGGGCAGCTTGCCCCGATGGTCCCCAGACCAGCCACACCCCTGCTCCCTCTGCTCTGCCCGGTGGTGCCCTGTAACACCAGGACCAAGCCAACCCAGAGAGAGCAGCCAAGCGTCCCTCAAGGACTCTGCTCTTCCAAATTGCTCCAAGAGCGGACTCAAGTCCAGACCTCACTTCTACTTCTTGCTGATTGAGGCTATGACCACTTTATTCACTGTCTGTCCTCGGGAAATCCCTCACCCCTGGAGGCTCTGTCTTTTCTGGCTCTGTTGTGTTCACATGCTCTGAAGGGCCCCACGAGAGACCCCCGGAGATGGCAACACACCTCGCTGTCCTGTTCCCGCTCAGTACTCCAGACGAGGCGCCCTGAGTGGAAGGCCCCTGTTCCCGAAACCCTTGGTGGCTCTCTGCCACACTCCTTTCCCTTCCCCGACTGGCTGGAGAGAAGAGGATCACCATGGCAACCTTAGAAACTGTGTATGAGGCCGGAGGTGGGCCTTGTCAGCCCGGTCCCAGAGCTAAGCAAGACCCAGTGCAGCCCAGGCGGCCAGGCGCCCCGAGCTGAGTCAGAGGCCAATATCCAAGGAGCTTGAGACATGCCATACCTGGGAGGCAATTTGTTCTGGGACCTGCCTACCCTCCGTGACAGATAAATCCATGGTGTTTCCAGAAAGAAGGCATGAATTCATGCCAAGGGGACAGAACAGAGCCTACCACACAGGCCTTGTCCGCCGTTATCCTCACCAACAGCCCCCCGATCCCACCCGCCAACCGTACCCCCCCCAGCCTACTCTCCCTGCCACAATATTTATGGCCATATCTATGCGTAGGATCACTGGGGAGAGTGACAGGTCCATCTGAACTGAGAAGGTCCATGCATGGGATAGCTTGGGGTAGGGAGGTTTCTGACTTAAGGATACCCATGCCTCAGCTCGGGACCAAAAGGGTACTGGGTCCCTAGAGGCCCTGGAAAGGGGCCACCAGGTCACAGATGCCCACTTCCCTGCCCAAGCCTGGCCCCAAAGCACAAGAACTGTGGGGCCATGCCGGCCCGGGCCAGGACCGCACCCACCACGTATGGGGTGTGATTCAGGAGGGGACAGTTTCCCCAATGCTCCAGGTTGCCCAAGACTCATGGAAACAGCGTAGCTCTTCAAGAAAAGAAGCCGTCTTCTCCGAACACCTGAACTACGCAGTGGTCGGGCAAAACAAGGAGCTCGAGGCGACGGGTCCTGACCCAGAAGTCAAGGGCACCTCACCTGCACAGGGGAGAGCGTGACACCATGGGCACCACTGATGTCTGCCTCTGGGGCAGCCCCCACCTCTAAAGAGACCAGGGGAGAGAGGAGGGGAAAGAGGGAGTGGTAAAGAAAGAAGGACAGAGGGAGAGAGGGGACAGAGCTGGGGACAATGAGGACGGCCTCGCAGAGTGGTCGGGGCTCACTCCGGTCCCACTCGGGGCTCAGGGCCAGAGCCTTCCCGTCTGCCTCGGCCTTTCGGGACCATCACAACAGCCGGCGAGTCTTCTGCGCCTCCGTGTAAGAGGAATCAGGGACACGGCGAGGCGGAAGATGCCCAAGGCCTGGGGTTGTGGGGGGTAATTAACCAAGCCCGTGTCGGTAGCTTCGCGGCTGATGAGGAGAAAAGGAACCATCTTTGTTTTGACATCAAGTGTTCATAGTTACCAACCAGGACCTAAGCAGCAAGCGACCGGGGGCAGAGAAGTTGTGAAGGGTCCCAGAGAAGGAGGTGGTTCACGCGGCGGGCAAGGGGCACCGAGCGGGCGGACGGCAGCTGGGGTACGTGCCAAGGGCTGCTTTCTATTTGTGCTTTCTCTATCTTGGAAAAAAAGTTTACAAATAAAACAAAACAAACCGCCTGGTGTTTCACAACCCCCGTTGCAGGGTAACTAAGGCTTCCCCCCACCAGACAGAGGGAGAAGTGACTCCCCGCCTCCCAACCAGGAGTCCTGGGCCCATGAGCCCCGCCTCACCCCCTGTAAAACACAGGGAGTGCCTGGACTGCCCCTGGGGCAGAGGACAAGGGGAGGGGGTCAGCAGGGGGCTGCGTAGAGGTGCGGGGGCAGGGCGGGGTTGGGCTGGGCTGGGCCGACCTCTGACTTTGACTCTGCTCCAGCCAGACGGCCGCTGGGGCCCAGAGGATGCTCTGCGCCATGCTGCTCGGCGATGCTGCTCCGCCTCCTTCTCCGGGCTCCCCGCAGCCCCTGTGCCTCTTCCTCCAGTCTCTGGGCCAGCCTGGGAGTGTCCTGGCTCACTGAAACCACGCTCCTTGCTGCCCCGCTGCACGCTCATGGCCGTGGTGTGGTCAGGGAAACAGAGTCACATCGTGACGTGTTCCGACCGCAGAGAGGCCTTCGCGGCCGTCAGGAGGCCAGAGGAGCACATGGCAGGGAAACCCCAGTGGAACCCACCAGAACACCACCGTCCAGGGCCCCGAGTCACCAGGCGCAGCCTTCGCCAGACCAGCCGGGCGCCTCCCAGAGCACTCCAGGAAACTCCCGGGACCACTTGTGGGCCAAGGCCTGTTGCCCGAGGCGCACACAGCTGCTTGCAGACGTGGGGAGCCCCCGGCAGCCACCTCTTCCCCGGGCCAAACCGAGCTCGGGGCGGATGGCGCTCACAGGCACCACTTGGGGCCGGGCTCCAGACACACAGCCACCCTGCAGGGCAGGCTGCCCAAAGGGAGGGGGGCTGACCTTGCCACGTGGACGGCAGATAGAGAAGCACTCGGTGGTGTGAGCGCAGGGGAGACTTGAACCTGATACCAGCATCGGAGTCACCTCGCCCAGGAAGAACGGGGGAAGCACAGAGAGATCACGGCCTCTGAAAACCCTCTAGGCTAATTTATCTATTTGTCTCAAAAGTCATTTTTCCTCCAATAGGTGAATCGTGTTAATATTTCTTCAAACCCTGATTATCATGAGGAGGTTATAACGAAGCAGCCTGGAGGGAGAGGACATACCGAGCAAAAAACCCTGTGATCATTAACAATTGCCGGTCTCCAGAAACACAAAAATACAAGTGGAAAACATAATGAAAAGTGCACTACTTTATACGAGATGTGCAGCACTTAAAATTCCATAAATATTTCATCAGGGCCTTTATCCTGTTGGAGACATGATGAGCGGTTCTGCAGCATGAGGGGAGGCCACGGTCAGTGTGTCTGGCCGCATCTCGGGAGCGGGGAGAGGGGCCTCGGGCGCAGACAGATGGGTCCCTGGGACTCCAGCCAGTGGCCTCCACGGGGATGGGCCCATGCCCAGAGATGGCTCTGCAGGGAAGGATGACTTGAGACAAGGGCGGGCCGGCCAGCTTCTCTATCCTTTCAGCCCTGATTGCCCACAAGCATTCTGCTTTTGACCTTTCAAAGACTTCTCCCTTTGTAGTAAAATCAACATGCCGGGAGGCCTGCATTCTTGGCCTTTTCCAGAATCTGCTGGTAAACAGCGCCTGTGTCAGAACAATGTTCATGCTCAGTGTGGACCAGGATCTCAACAGGGCGCCCTGGAAACCAGCATGCGCGGGGGCTGCCCTGGCGGGTCCCCAGCCTGGCTGCCTCAGCACCCTCAGCCTCCAGAGCTTGGGTGTCCAGCGACGCGCTGGGTCGCGCAGGCAAGACCTGGTGTGCAGACGAGCTGCCGCCCCTGCCCTCCAGGGGTTTACAGTTCCCTGGGAATTGGCAAAAACACAAAGGAAGGCCGATGAGGACCCTTTCAAACAACAGAGCCTGAGGGTCCACAGGCAATGTTCTCAGGGACGCAGACTTGGGGATGAGCTGCCCAAGTGCCCCTGCAAGGAGGGCCTGCTGCCCAGCGCCTGGGAGTGTGGTCAGTAGACAACCTGCAGGCCTCTGAACCCCCAGGCCTGGCCTCAGCCCCGTGACCTGGCTGTGTCCTTAGCCATGGCCATGCCATCGAGAAACAGAGGAGGCAGTATAAAGGCCAAGCCATTCGTGCCCAAAAGTGCACTCTGATGGGGCCCATGGGGTCTACTAAGGGCTCCCAATAAGCGTCCCACACAGTGACTGTTGGAATCATCATCTTTCCAGAGAGCCCAACTGGTGACACTCTGCTCAGCCCCAACGCCCTCCTCCTGATTGCTGGTGCCCACTGGGCTCTCCTGGTTCCCTGCCTTGATATGAACCATTGAGCTTCAGGTTAGCTGCCCCCCGGAGGCCATGGTCCTCTGCTGGCCCCACGTTGGTCCCTTGAAGCTCTGTCTGCGGTGCTGTGTGGCCCCGTGCCACTTCTCCTTATTCTCTCTGGACGGTGATGACCATCTCTGTTACACACACGCCCCCAGCACTGCCATGGCCTCTGTGCTGGGGCCCTTTTCTGGCTCTCATTCCGCTGACCTGTGTCCGCGGCAGGCTCTGCTTCCTCCCCTCGCCCCCGGGGGTGGGCCTTGGCCCTTTGGACCAGGACTAAAGAAACTGATCTCTGCAGATGACATTTCATCGTACCCCATTGTACCCCAGACACCAGGGTACTTCGGAGACAGATTCCTGGATGGAGACATCCCTTTGGCATCACCTAGTCTGGCAGGAACATGGCCTGACCCCTGATGTGTTTGTTTGCCAGTAAAACAAAGTCCCAGAGATGCTGACCTCAAGACCACATATTTTTAGACTCGGTGGCACCCTAAAACCTGCAGTCAGGACTCCGAGCCCTGTTTCTCCTACAGGATTCAGTGCGTATCACATCAGTGGTGTCTGAGCCTCTTAACAATACAGAACATCTATCTGATCGAGGGCGAGCATAAGGAATTAGAAGATGCAAGTGAAAACAGCTCCTTAAAAATCATCTCGAGTAGGTGATGTGACAGCAGCCCAGGGAAACTCACGGGGACGCGCCCACGTACTCATCCGAGCACTGCTACGCCACTGGGCCTGGTAATCAGATCGGCACCGGCGGCGAGATCACTTCGTACACTCAAAGCCGCTGGTGATCTGGGGGAGCAGAAAAGCCCAATAGTTGATGAACGGCCGTGATCACATCTATCGACGTCTTCCAGGAAACTTTATCTGACATGACTGTTCTTAAATATGAAACCGAACAAAGCATCCGCTTCCACCAGAAATGGGAAGTCTGAGTTGCACGTCAGATAAAAATACACTTCTAGAGGAACAAAGTCGTGCTGCACAGGAGAGTGGGGATAATTCTTCGGAGCAGTCAGCAGAAGAAGAAGCCATTAAGTGGGTCTTGAAGCTCGGGGTGTCCCCTCTAGCAACAAGAGTCATTAGTCTGACGCATGTCAAGTGCTAATCCAGAACTAATGGGGTTTAATTTTATGAATTGTTTTCATAAATATTAGAAAACATCTTGAGAGAGACATACTGTATTATACATCTGTGTACATGATGAATGCATGCAAATGACCGGGCCCGGCTCCTGAATAATTCATCACCATCATTTTATTTACATAGGAAAATGATACTTGATCTGCTTGGCAGATTTTAAGCTATAGTTCCTGTCGGTAAACCGAGCCCCTAGTGTGCAGGCAAAAGGCTCAGGGCAGTGGGAGGTCCTCTGTACGGGAGACAACAGTCTTTATCTCCCCGAAGCCCCTGGTTCTTTAGAAAACAAATGCGTGTTTGGTCTGGTCTATTTTTGAAAGTCTTAGCTCTGTAATGGTTCTTGCATAACTGCTTTCAAAGAAACATCCCCCTCCCTGTGCCTCTTTCATCCTGTTTATGATGTCCTCTCCTTGCTCTTTTTTAAAAAAGGCTTTTCTTCCCCTGTCCTTGTTGCCCTGAGAAACCAAGTAGGAGGACAGGAAGCTGGAAGGCACTGGAGAGGGTCCTAGGAGGAGACAGGATGGGCACCGGGAGTCTCGGGGCTCCCCTCGCCTCACACTTGGCGCTTTGAAGACAACATGGGGGTAAGAATACGTGAGGGGCTGGAGGGGTCCAGACAGCTCCGACTCCCGGCTGTGAGTGGCGCCCGGTGGGGGTCCTGGGGTTACTCAGCAGGCGGTCACCCGTCAACGATGACCACCAGCTCCCTCTCAGAGCAGGGAGGGGTCCCTCCACTCGAGGCTCTCTAGCTCGTCTCGGACGTCCTCACGCCTGCCCCGCCGCCGGTGACCGCCCTCCCGCCCTCCGCCCCGGGCCCCCGAGGCACAGGAGTCCACACTGGACGAACCCTGCAGGGAGGCGCCTGCCGGCCACGCTGCCCAGACGTGGCCGCGGCCCGCGCCGCTGTCAGACGCTGCCACCCCCTTGCTCTCTGCCCTTTACTCCGTCTTCCTTGGACACAGAGAGGACACGTCTGCTGGTCAGGCACTGGGACAGCAGCCTGCCCGGGTCTCGTGGTCTTTCTAGAGCCCCGTCTCGTGTATTCCCTTCGTGCATTTCCCCTTCCGCACAACTCAGCCCCCCTGCCCCGCCCCCACAGCCTCGGGTCCGGCCTCTCAGTCCTCGGCTCTGTCCGCCAGCGCAGTCAGGGCTGGAGGTGAGGGTCCCGCACAGTGGTGACCCTAATGGAAGGGGCTACCGTGACCGCAGTGGCCTCAGGACCCTGCTGCTCCTGTGCACAGGGCGCCCGAGCCTCTCGGGCCCACAGAACGCTGCTCCCCTGGCAGATGAGGCCCCCGAGGGTCTCTGGCGTCCACACCGCTCTCAGTGCTGGGCAGGGAACCCGTAGGGGCCAATGAAGCCTTTGTTCCCGGCGCCCTGAGCCCCAGCCCACCTCTCTTTGCAGAGACACCTTCACCGGGATGCTCCTCTCATGGCCTCCCTTGGGGAACCCCAACCAGGGCAAATGTAAACAAGGAGAACCCCCTGTTCCTCCGGGGGGCCCACCCCCTCTGGGTGGCCCCAGTGGACGCAGGCGAGGAGGGCGTGGTCTGGGAATGCAGAGCACAGACAAGGAAGCCCACTTCCCTCACCTGCGAGACAGGACAGTCTCGGGATAAGCTGCCTCTTAAGAGGACTCAGTCATGAGGCATTAAAGGAGTTACACCCTGCACAGTCCCACGGGCACTGCATGAACCGGACCGGCACCGTCAACATGTTTATGAAACAGAAACACATACGTGCATGCACAGGTAAACTCGTCCGTCTCCCTCCTCCCAGTTTTGATGCATTTGTGGACCAGTGAAGCAGTTTTCCCAGGACTCCTGTATGGGTTCAGCCACGTGGGAGGGAGCCGACTGGAGGCACACGAGGTGGCCAGGACCTTATGCCCCAAGCCTGCCCAGACCTCAGGAGCTGGGATGTGAGGTCCCCACTCCTTTTGGAGCTCAGCCCATTCTCAAAGCGTGGCTCAGGTAAGGGGCTCCAGTGCCCACCGGGAGACTGCAGGGCTGGATCTCAGAGCTCCACAGTCATTCAGAGAGCTTGTCCTCCATCCTAGGAAACCAAAAGGAAGCTGGAGATTTGCTTTGCCATAAGGAACACCATTGGACCAGATCCCTGCAAAAGCGTCTAGACTACATCATCATCCATCATACCGTTCCCCGCAAGGCCCGGGTTCAGAAATGTCCAAGCAAGTGACACTCCCAGTAACAGAGCCAGTGGCTTTGCAGTTACAAAGGGTGAGGCACTTTGGTCTGAAATATTTGCCTGGAACCACTGTGAAAGCTCATCACTTACAGCAGGAAAACTGTGGCAGCAGCCAGAAAGCATATTAGTTTCTTGATCAAACAATTAGGGAAAACAGCTAGACAGCCGATCAGCTCATCAATTAACCCATCTCACATCTCACAGACAGGACCAGACACCGTATGAGAGTGAATAAAATATATTGATCATTTTGGAGTTGATCCACAGGACTGTGGGAATTAAGCCTGGGGCTTCAGACTCATTAGATCGACCTCACTTCAAATGTTTTCCTTCAGGTTGATCTGAAAAGCATATTTCTCTGCATTTGGCTCCCACTGTTGGAATGTTGTATATTTTTATATTTGTAGAATATGAAAAACAGGGACGAGGGTGTCAATTTCGCCTCTTATCTCTTTTAACTTCCTCTTGCCAAGATGGCGGTATGGAATCACTCACGAGAACACATTTTTATTTTGAGTCCTGGCGATACCGGGAAAATTCTTAAATCTTTCACAGGTCCAAAGAAAGTCTTTACTAGGAGTCATTGTTCTCTAATAGTTCCCCCAAAATAAAATCTCTCTCTGAAATGTGAGACATCAACAAATCATAATTTTACGTTCAGCAAATTGACCTGAAATGTGTCTGTGAGTGAGATAATCCCAGGCGAGAGGTAAAGATTTGTGGAGGCTCGTTAGCCATCTCTTTTCCTGAGAAACCCACACAGGGAGGTAGTTCTGGGAGAACACACTTATCTCACCATGAAAGTAATGACAGAATTCAGTTCCATATAGAGAGGAGGAATTCATGAGCATTCCAAGACCCCCAGGATTGCTTCTGCCTTTCTCCTAATGGCACCTTAATATATCTTTAATCAACACTTCCTTGAGGCGTGAAAGGGAGAATTTCCCGAAGATCCTGATACGGGCAGTGCTTAGTATCTTAGTGTAGCCAACACTTGTTTGATGAAGAGTCAGTGTGAATCATTACCGTTTAACACAAGCACGTGAGAAGCAACCTCTCGACCCACATGTGAAAGCGAGGTGTGCTTAGCCTGCAGGGCTCTCGTCAGGTGCCCTTGGAATCCATTTAGAACAGCACTCCCCGAGGCCGTGCAGTCTCTGGTCCCTCCTGTCCAGCCCAGTGTCGGGCAAGACATGGTTCTGCAGTCACGACCTGGTGCTGGCTACGGCCTGTCCAGAGACTGTGCCCTCCTTCCTACCTGGGAGAAGTAATTCCTTAAAACAGCCCAGGACAGAAAAGCTTTCGCTCAACATCTGGAGATAAATGCTGTGTGTCTTCAGGCACTTAGCAAATGTGTAAGAAGCATGCCATTGTTATGTGGGTAAACTGTCTCCTGGGAAGAAAAACAAGATGTGTTTGTGGCGTTGGTCAACTTTGGTTGTATAAATATTCCCAACATATTCTATTTCAACCAAGCAACACAATGTCACTGGACACGGAGTTGGGGAAAGCCGTGCGGAATCCCCTCTGGTGAGCCAGGACAAGGCTGCCCCAGCACCTGGTGTGACACGGTGATCCTGGAAAGGCACGTCGCACTCGCACCGGCCCTTGTCCTTGAGGAGCTCACAAGAGAGCCAGGAACTCAGCGCATGTGTGGAAGTCGTCCTCCCGCTGTCTGACATCCAAATTATTAGACAGAGGAATTCTCCCGCGGAGGTTATAGAAAGTGATCCAGAGCACGGGGCAGCTGTGCCCGTGACACGCCTTCATGACACAGATAAACACAAAATCAGAAGCAGCGTGACGGGAGACAACACCGTGCTGGTCTGTAGCAGGAGATCATCCACGACTTTCACAGTTACTCTTTCTGAAGAATTTTACAGATCTACAATTTGGGTGAAGACTCAATGTTCAAAAGCAGCTGCGGTAACTCTGGGAAAGAGGCGTGACCCGTTCCAACAGAAGTGAGGAAGGAAGTCCACGTCGGGGAACAGCAGAAGAGGTGATTTATAACAGCCCCCCTCTGAGAACTATGGAAGGTGGATTTGGTAAAAAGGGACCGGCGGGGCCTTCGGGGGCAGGTGACAGAGGTGTTCACAGATAAGGCTTTGACCCTCAGGAAGAAGTTTGATTTCTTATTCCTTCCTTGGGAAAACCTATGGAGAACTTTCTACTAAGTCGTTCTAATCATCACAGGCAAGAAACACAACGGACTGTTTGGTCTAACATTATAGGAGTCCGGTAACACGTGCACTTGTGCGGAGAAGGGAAGCCTGTGGGGAGTTGTAGGGACAGTGGGATAGTCTTTTCTGACAGAGTGGGACAGACGAAACCGCAGAAGTAGGAAAACAGAAACAAAAGGGAAAGCACCTTGAAAGGACTTGAAACACTACTTGACGCTTCATGAACACATTGCTGTCGGGTTACAGGTGATGAGAAACTCGTCCTCACGCATCTTTTGAGGCCTGAGGCCTTTAGCTTCCTGAGACTTGGCTTTATAAAGGCTGGAAGGACTGTGCACTCCTGAAGCTCCGGACAGAGCCTCTGTTGTCACAGGAGAAGCCCATCCCGCAGAGTCCCTCGTCTGTCAAACGGAGGAAGCCCGGGTCCTCGCAGCTGCTCTGAGAACCGGCATTAGAGGGAAGGGGAGGCTGCCCGCGCTCGGCGTGATTTGTGTAGACTGTCGGATTTTAATGAGGAGTGGAAAGTGTTGCGCGTCTTCAACAGCGTGTGTACTAAATCACGGGCTTTCATGACCTCCCTAGAAAAGCCATTTGTTCTATAATTATGTAATACCCATATAGGTGTCACAAGAAGGCGGTGAGTTTACTACTTTAAATTAAATTTTATTAGTGCTAGGAATGTGCACCAGCCAAGCTAACAATCTACACGACCGTTCCGAGTGGGTATTTCACAGCAAAGAGCCCTCTCCCAAAGTAGAGGTCTTGTTTGCTTTGCTTTTTTCAGAGAAAATGAAAATTCATTTGCAACAAAGTGTTGAGAAGCAGAGTTTCCTACAGATGAGACAGTTTGGACAGTTTGGATGCGGAAATTGTCTGAGCTCTTCACAGTCCCATACCGGATGGCTCCTCTGCCTACCCAGAGAGCTGGCAGGACACTGTCCACATTTCCATGCTGTCCTGGAAGGTGGCAAGCAGCAGCATGGCCAAGGGCACAGCCTGGCGCACGGGCTCATGCCAGGCCCGACGTGGTGTATCCTGACGAGTCTAAAGTTACAGAAAATTTAACTAAAGATAAATACGTCATCCACGTTTACTTTCCCGTCCTCAAAAATGCTCCAGGAAAGAAAGGACCAGCGTGGTTTATTCTGTACCCCCCGCTGTGCTCAATAGACACCCTCACGTCTCTCTCAGCTGCACGACCATGACCTGCCCCACGACAGATCGTGTTCCGCGGAGATCAGGGCAGCAGGGGGTCTGCAGGGCACTCTGAGTTGGGATCTGGCCAGGGAAACTCTAAACAGAGGGAATCATTGCGCCGGTGGGGAGGCAAAGCAGAGAATAGGCCTGCAGGAGCAGCTCCCATCCCAGGGGCTGAAGGGCCATGGCAGCATCCAGGATCCAGGCCCTTCAGGTGGGAACCAGACCATGGGGAGAGGGGGTCCCGGTGACAGCTGGGAGCGTGGCAAGAGCAACGTCCAGTGGGAGTTGGAGGCACAAAGGAGATGCGGCCACTTCCAGAGACACCCCTACGGGCCGGGCGAGGGGACGCGCTCCCGTCCATTACCAGTGCCAGCCAGAGGCAGGAAGGCCAGGGATCCCGGCAATGTGGCTCGCTCGGTGCGGAGCAGAGCCAGAAGAGCAGCGCGTGACCCTGCGTCCACGTTCTCAGACACTTACCTCCACCCGCATCCACACTCCCTGCCACTCAGATCGCTTTCGGGAACAAGGCAGCTTTGACGTCCCGCCTCTTGACCCTGGGGCCACGTGGGACTTGCTGTATCGAGAAGACCAAGACAGAAGAGACAGCACACTAGTCTGAGCCTGGATGTCCAGAGGCCTTCAGTGCTGCCACCGTGGGGCTCGACCCACTACCCCGAGACGCTTGTGTCCGGTCTGGCCTGCGAGACCCGAGGGGATGATGGCGACAGGGAGCCACGCTTCTCCGGCTCAGCCATGGGAGAGCGAGGCCCCCGCTGACCCGCAGGTGCATGAGGCAGCCTCTTCGCAGAGAAGGAGCAGATCCAGCCAGGACCGGCCATGTCCAGCCTAAACCGGCCGACCCCCACCCGCCCTACAACGGTCGATGGCTGTGGCACCCGGCCATGGGGTCCTGCAGCAAGGGCACCCTGAGAGCGCTAAGACGGGGCCAGCAGCCGAACATCGCTGGCACGCCACGTGACTATAATACCGGCTGAAACCAAAGAGGGTTTCTACGACCAGGTCACACCATCACCTTGGCTGTGCCGATCCATCTCGTTTCGCCCTATTTGCAAACTGCTCCGCAGAGCTAATCTGTTGAGGCAGGGGATCCTGCTGCCGTGGGGGCACCACCAAGATTCAAGGGCTCCCGAGGTGAGTCACCAGAGCCGAACTCAGAATGATCGGTGGGGGGCTGGGGGGAGGCAAGGAGTGCAGAAGCCCCTCCAGAGAGAGAAGACAGCAGGACAGATGGGAGAGCATCGGGTCACTCTGACTACATGAGCCTGGCAAGAGCCCAGAGTGCCTGTGTGTGGGAAACTGTACGAGAAGGGTCCACGGGAGCCAGAGAAAGATTCCCACCCATGCACTTGGGATTAGGCAAAAGTCACGTAGCATTACAATTATTCTTTTCCTTTTTTTTTTAAGATTTTATTTATGTATTTGACAGACAGAGATCACAAGTAGGCAGAGAGGCAGGCAGAGAGAGAGGAGGAAGCAGGCTCCCTGCTGAGCAGAGAGCCCGATGCGGGGCTCGATCCCAGGACCCTGAGATCATGACCTGAGCCAAAGGCAAAGGCTTTAACCCACTGAGCCACCCAGGTGCCCCACTCTTTTCCTTCTTAATTCAACATCTTGATGGAAATATTATCGACACAAATTCACCCCTTTAAAATGCACGATTCAGTGGTTTTTGTGTACCTGGTCATGGAGCCATTACCAAAGTCAGCTTTAGAACATTTCCATCGTCCCGACGGGAAGCCTCCTGTCTGCTGGCAGTTACCCCAGCTGTCCCCTCATCCCCAGGCACCCACACTCATCTCCTTTCTGTCCCTAAAGATTTGCCCCTTGTGGAGGTTTCCTATAAAAGGAATCAGACAATAAACACAAACATCTGCCGGGCATTTCTCCATCCACCAGGCCCAGCCCCAAGCATCTGAAGAGAAGCCACTCATTCAGTCCTTGTGAGAGACCCGTCACGTGGAGACCCACCGTAAAGCCTCGGACCGGAGGAGAACACTGAGGACGGAGAAGGGGCTGCTCCAAGTGCACACAACTAGGAAGTGGTGGAACCTGAATTTGTTCCCGGCGATTATTCCTGAAAATCCCTACAGTTGCCTCATGGTCCCTCACAGGGTTGCAGCCAAGACGCTGGCGGGGCCGAGGGGTCTCCCCTGAAGGCTGGGGACAGGGGGTCTGACTAGCGCTCACCCCTGTGATTGCTGTCAGGACTCAGCGGCTCGCAGGATCTCTGACTGAGGGCCTCAGCTCCTCTCTGGCTGTTGGCCGGATGTGTCCTTGGCGCCCTCCCGGGGGGTGTCCCCGTGGGGCTGCGCACAACAGCAAGCACGTGAGACCAACTACGCCAACACGGTGATCTCCGTGCGAACGGTTTTCAGAAGTAAAGGCCCATCGCTTTTGCCATATTCCAGACGTTATCAGTGGACCACCAGATCCAGCCCAAACTCAGGTGGAGAGGATCACACGGAAGGGAACCTCGGGGGTCAGGAGTCACCGGGCAGCGCCTGGCGGCTGTCATCGCATCATGAACAGCAGTTTCACACTGTGACGAGGCGTCTGCCCAGGGAGAGCCAGCCGCACGGGAGCCAAGTCCTGCAGAGCGCACGGAGGCATGTGTTTGTCCATCTGAGCACATGCCCCTTGCCTGGGCATCTGGACTGTTCTGTCTTTCCTATGAGTACAGGCACATTTTTGCTTAAAGTACATAGTTGAATATGTCCGTGACACGATAGGGCAATGGTGCTACTCTAATTACAGACAGACGGGAGGTAAAGGAGGGAGGGAGGGAGGGCGAGGGGAAGGGAAAAGGGGGGAAGGGGGAAAGGGAGGGAGGGAGGGAGGGAGAAGGAGAGAAAGGAGAGTTGTTGGGAAATGATTCTGGAAGACAGAGGTGCAGCTTGGGGAGGAAGATGAGGAAAGAGAAACCAGTTCAGAGAAATCAGCCATAGGTGAGGGACAAGAAGTATCTTCGGCAGGACAAGTGAATGGAGGGAAGCCCCGGCAAGGTCCTTTCAATCTCCAAAGGTCAGAGTTGGTGACAGGTGAGATCCAGAGGGGAGAAGACCGGGTTATGGTCTCAGCCCTGTGCTCTTAGATTACATGGAGGTGATGCTAACCCACTGAGCTGGGGTCTGGGGTTGGGGAGGGCCACAGACAACAGCAGGGTGGGCGGTGCTTATCTCCCTCCTGGGAAACCACCAGGACACCCCCCCCCCACACACACATGGCTCTTGCAGACCCCTCAGCAGTGGATGGGGACAGAGCCCAAGGAGCCAGCAAACCTGCTGCTTTGGGTGGATGTGATGCCGCAAAAGGTCAGGCCCACCCTCTGCCCAAGAAGAAATCAAGTTTTCCATCTGGGGTCAAACAAAGGGCTGAATTCTTTCTTTCTAATACAGGACTCCCTCTCTGTGAAGACGGGATTTGGAATATCTGTGCTCTGTAACATGTTGGGCTTTGAAGTAGGACATTACAAGGGTTTGGAGCAGGAAATGAGGGGCGGAGAGTGAGGGAGACAGCCCATAGGGTCTCTGTCGAGCATTCCCATGCATCTCTCTGCAGCCTGGACCCTGGCAGCTCACCTCTAACCACTCAGAGACCCTCTGCCCAGCTGCCCGCCCACCTCAGCCTTCCCAGGAATGGTGCCGAAGGTGCCCATTTGTGCCCAAGATTAAACACGTTTGATGACTGTTTTCCTTTACTCTCAGGATGTTCACTCCAGTTTGTAAGAAGAAGTACTTCTCCCTAGAGAAAAATTCTCTGATCTGATTAAGGATGGGATGGTGACAGTTTCCGTAATTAAGAATCGTGAGATGCAAATTTGGGAAATGTGCTTGAAAAACCTCTGGATTATGATCTCCACTTACTCAATGATTTCGGTGGAATGTGACGGCTCGAGTGCTCGTCTCCCCTGCCGCAGCTTCCCCCGTGACAGCTGCGTGACCCACTTTGCGCGTTAGACAGTCGGTGACGGAGTCTGAGCAGGCTCACGGGCGTCGTTCCCAGTGGACCCATTCTGAAAGGCACCATTTTCCACCTGCCTACAGTCCTCACGGGCTGTCCTCCCCGATGCATCCTGCATGCCTCCCAGTGGAGGGCGGGGAGAAATGCAGACGCGACGCCTCGTCCGTGCGGCCCGGGAGGTACAGAGGGAGCCGATTCTGGGAATCCCTCAGAAACACCCGGGCCTCCCATTTCAGTCCCGTGGCAGCACCGGGGACGTAGCTGCCCGCAGAAGTCCGCTCCACGCGGCGGCCGCTGGAGTCTGTAACATCGTCGGATCCTCTTCCTCTGTGAAACAATCCTCCCGTTTGAATTATGAGCATGTTTCCTTCTACCCAAGCCACGGATGCTATAAGATGAAAATGTGTTTACACACAAGTAAAAGGACCAGAGACCACTGCCAGCCCGTGGGTGTGGCTGCTGAGGACAGCAGGAGGGGCGATGCGATGAGGCCTGAGGGACCAGCCAGCAGAAGGACAGCTACAACCAGACCCAGCACTTCTTCCTGAGCTTCCTAGGGGACAGGGGACGCGGGCTAGGCCACTTGGGTCTCAGCCCTGCGCAAGGGAAGCAGAGGCCACCAAGAGAGGCCGCCCTTCCTGGGAGGGAGTGTGGACGGGGGCTTTCCTGCAGGTTCCCTGTGGCAGCTTTACAACGTGGAGGGATTCTACAAAACAAGGTTGTTCTTTTAATCCTCAGTTTTCAAGAAATGCAATCCTGGAACCTGCGTGTAGGTTTGGGGGGCTTGTCTGAGTTGCTGGTTAACAATGTTCTGACATCAGTGCAGTGTAATCCACTTTTATCCCCTCGGCAGCTTTCCTTGGGGCTCTAACTGGCGCACAACCTAGGCTTCTTCCTCTCTCCTTCCTGCTCAGTCTCTCCCTGAACGGATTCCCGTGAGCTCGACACAAACCAGTGAATGGCATACGGTTGTCCAGCAGGGGCTCCTGTGACAGACTGAAGAAGACACATTTTCTTTGACATTTCCACCGTGACCTGTGGGTCTCCGGTCCCTCCCCTCGAGTCTTCGGTGAGGACCGTCACTGCAGTGACTAACGGAACAGAACGGAAGGGACAAGCCCCGGCCGTGAGAACCCGGCAGTGCTCACTTGTCACTGGGACGCTCTCTCCAGGGGAAGCCAGCCTCCATGCCGCACACCTGACCACCCTCTATGCAGCCCTGCCTTGAGGAAGCCCCTGACAGCCCCAGGAGAGGCTCTGTGGAGAGACAGTCAGGCCAGCTGGTGTCCCGCCATCTCAGTCACCCCAGCCCCAGGGTCAGACACCACCTTGGACATTGGGACTCCAGACACACCTCAAGCAGAAGAATTGAGGCTGCAGACGCACGAGCCTAGTTGAGTCGACCCAGCCAGCTCCAGCCCTGAAGCCCCGGGCTTTGCTCTGTCCAGGGGCTGGAGGCACAGGATCACAAGCCTGATGAAAGGTTTGCACTCACACCATTACGTCTTTTATGTTGTTTTATGCACCAACAGGCGTCGTCCCCAGTGGACCCATTCTGAAAGGCACCACTTTCCACCTGCCTACAGTCCTCACGGGCTGTCCTCCCCGATGCATCCTGCATGCCTCCCAGTGGAGGGCGGGGAGAAATGCAGAAGCGACGCCGTCGTCCCTGCGGCCCGGGGGGTACAGCGGGAGCCGGTTCTGGGAATCCCTCGGAAACCCAGTGTGGTCTGAAGTCACACCCCTCCCTGCAGCTCTTCCATCCCTTGTCACCCTCGGTGCTGTTTGGGGCCACCCCCACCCCTGTGCACATGAATTACTCAGCAGACACAATAAGGAAAAATAAATGTTTGGTGAGTGATGGCGGAGGGGGAGAGTGGGGGAAGGAGGGAGGAGAGGAGAGAGAGACAGTAACAGAGACGGAGAAAGAGTCAGAGAGAGATGAGCTCAATGGATATTTGGTGAATGAATGAAGGGAGAAAGGGGAAAAGACCAAGCATCAGCCCTTCAGCAAAGGGAAAATGACCTACTTCAGATGGGGCCCCCAGGCCCGTGCGATGCCCAGTGACCCCGGAAGAGACTTGACCCAGCGTAACACGTAACAGGATACTGGTCTACACCAACAGAATCAGCGGGTGTTTCCCTGGCCGTGTCCCCCACGTTCAGAAGGAGGATTCTATGTCACAGGCAGAGGCACTTTTGAAAAATCTTTATGAACCCAAACATGGTTGTTTGATGACTGAAGAAGAATGAAGTAGAGAGTGGGACCTGGGAAGCAGCGGGGACCCTCCTGACTGCCCTGATCTCCGCATGAGGCTTGACCTGGGGCAGGGGTGGGGTGGGAGGGGAGGCTGCTGCTGGGGGTGGAGCAGAGGATCCCACCCGGACCCTCTCCACTTGCTGAGTGACAGCCAGGGCCACGTGGGAGCTTTCCTGGTGGAAATAAACATTTTATTTCTATTGGTTTATCTATTGCAAATAATTTTATATTCCTTCTTGTCACGCCAAGTAAACTTCCAAAATGGGTCCAAGGGCTGTCACTGCCTGCTTCACCACGACACAGGCCATGTGACGTGCTATTAAGCTGCTCGCCGCGGAACGCTGAAGAAATGAAATCGTGGCAGCCTCCATAAATTGTGTGAGTCCCAGCGATTCGGGGCCGAGTGCTTTGGGCAGATCTTTCCGTGTGGAGACTCTCTTCCTGGGATGAGGGACAAAGCCCACCTTCCGACATCCTCCTCGCTGCTCCATCACCATGGACAGACCCTCTCTCCTTCATCAGGCCACTCACTGTCAAAGACTCTCAAAGCTCCTTCTCCACATCTATATCCTCTCTGCAGAAAATCTCATCTGTGCCCATGGCTTTAATCGCCACCTACAGTCTAATCATAAATTTATATGTCAGCCCAGGCTTCCCCTTCGTGCTCCAAACCCCTACGCACCTAACAGCCCCATGGGCGTCTCATCACGTGTGTGTCCAGGGTGTTGAACGTGCCCAAACAGTTAACTCATGACCTCCGCCGACGCTGGTCCTCTCAACATTCCTTTTTTAGGAACTAGAACCATGTTAGACAAACCAGGACTCTAAAATCCATTCCAAACTCCTGTCAATCCTTTATCCCCTACCTGAAGCTCGTCCTACACCACGGCCTGAAGATTTCACCTCCGAAGTCTCTCTTGTCCACATCTCCCTCATTGGTCTTGTCCACGCCGCCATCACGGCTGCCCTGAAGACTTCGGTCCACTCCGATCTGAGTACCCATGTCCACTCTCATACCTTCTAACCCAACAGACTGATCTCTTAAAAAGTCAAACTGATCATGTTGGCCTGCTGGCCAAAATCTTTCCCATTTTTAGGGACTTTAACATTATTTCCCAGTGTTTTAGGATGAAGCACACAGTTCTCTACTTGGTCATTAGACCCTGTACATCCTCGGGCCTCCCAGGAGGTCACCTCCTTTGATCCAGTCTTACGGCTTGAAGAACACAGCACCCAGCACAACTACTTTGGTGATGGTTCGAACCCTGGCTGCCTTTGCCCACAGGCTCTACTCCTCACAAGGTCCGTTTTGTTCATCTCTTATCTCTGTGCCTTGTATTATGTCTCATCCAAAAGTAGTGTGCAAATAAGACTTGCAAAGAAATGAATTAATAATTATTTTAAATCCTTCATCTGTGGACAATCCAACCTAAAGTATACTGACCCCGAAGACCACAACCAGGTCCAAGCCAGACACCCCATGGAGGGAACTCAAAAGGCAGCTGGGACTATGTCTCTGTGAAAAGCGACAGCTCTGCGTTGCTCTTACCCACGCTCATGAATTACTGCTCGAAAGACCACCACAAGCCACCTCTGCCTGGAGGACCACGGAAAACCAGTTTCCAGCCCCTCCTCGGCCACTGATAACACAGGGCTGCAGCTTAGACCACGACCTGGGCCTGTCTCCACGGGCATCGTAAGTTAGCTCTGCCTCTGGACCGCAGAATGGATTTCGAGGTCTTGTCGTTACCAGTGAATTATCCTGCTTTGTTTCCTTTTATTTCCATTCAAGTTCCGCTGGATGGTTTGCCCCACCTCGGGTCTGAAATTGCGCTTCTCAACTGAAATGTGTTTATGAGGAGGATAGAAAAGGGTCTGACTGCAAATGTGCGGCTTAGTCGAAGTATCGACGGGTCGAATCACATCCACAGCTGCTTTCAGAGGAGCAGCTGACTCAGAAAACGAGCCACTGCCATTTTCTTGGAAGAGATTTGGGGTCCAGCGGTGTGAGCAGGGCTTGTGTGTAGGGGTGGATTCGATGGGGTATGAGTGGGGAGGAGAGAAGGCGGGTCTGGAAGGACCAGGAACTTGATCGTTGCAGCAGAGGGAGGTGTCTGGAAACGCCAACAACCCACCATGCTTGGAGCCAGGCGGGGGGTTCTGATCACATTCAGGCGCCGGCTGGGTTGAGGCTTCCGTTCATCTTCATGAAGGGCTGGATTTTACCAACCAACACTCAAGAATGCCTCTCTGGCAGGTGTTGTAGAGAACCCCGCAGGACACTTGGTTGTGAGTCTTTGGGCATCCACTGCCTTGTCATCCTGCTCCACGCAGGGAGCGTCCTGGTAAGAAACGGGGGGAGAGGTTGGCGGGGGCGGGGGAGCAGTGACGGCAGGAAGAGGAATGACGTGACAGGGTCCTACCTCCGGGCACCGACCCCACCCGCCTCCCTCCTCATGCCGAGGCACGGGTAAAGCAGAGGCAGTTCAGGGACAGAGAGACCGTCCTCAAATTGTGCTCCATTTCTTGTGTGCTTCCTGGCTGATAAAACGTGAGACACACACCAACTGGCAGAAGCTCTCAGGCTCTCTCTCTCTCAGGCTCAGCCACGCAGCAGAGCCAGTTCTCCTAATGAACACGTTAGTGCAGCCATATATTAAAGACCTGGCACTTTTTATGAGTGGTAATAGGACATTTTGCCTCTCATCTAAAGACTTTATTTGTCCTGAAAAAAGCAGCCGAGCCTGCTCTGATTTCTCCGCATGGCCGCTGGTTGTCTGAGCATGGTCACGGCCCAGCGGGAGAGCGTCCTGAACCAGTTAAGGGCATCTACCACCTGAGGACAAGAAAACAGCCCCAGGGTCAAGACGACAACCTCGGAGAGGCTCATCAGCTCTCCTTCAAAGGGAAAAGGGATGCGAAGTCGTTATTGCTAAAGATACAGGAATCTTCAAATGCCATCCTAACATGATATTTTGACAGATATTTGTTTCCACGAAAAGTAATGAATTTCACAAGGGAAACAGATTGGAAAATGATTAAATGGACACAGCGCTTTAAAGTGTGGCTCCTGGACCGTTCTCCGAGTGATGATGCTCTCTGCTGCGCGGTTCCGGCAGAAACCCTACCCAGACCCTCCGGCCATCGGTGGTGGACACAGCTTCCAGCCCAGCAGCCCCCAGGGCAGCGTAAGGGAAGGAGGGGCTTCTCGAACACCTGGGACAGAACCAAGGAAAGGGTGCTTGGATTTTCCAGAGAGGGGAGGCTTCCGATTTCTTCTGTATTGAACTGTAATTACCATATTGATCCTCGGTATTCTCAGTCCTCGGTAATCCACTCCCCTTTATCTGGCACTTACTAAAACTTAAGTGTTTTCATATATTGTGCTTTTTTTAAGGGCTAAAAGAAGAGACAGGATTATGTTTTGGACTGGAAATGTCTTTTGGTTCAAAGAGGACGTTTCTACAGTGTCTGTTCGCTTGGGCCTCTACTCATGAGGCTTTTCCATTCCACGTTGGTCTGTGGAAGTCTTCTCGAAAGCCCCAGCTGCCTGCCTTGGGGGACAGTCACCTCCCCAGCCCACTTCGGACTGGTTCCTGTTTCCGCATCTTCTCCTCATGGCTTGGAGCTTCACCAACTTGGCCACTCAGTAGGGCTCTAGATGTGCTGTCCTTCACTCACAGCTGGTAAGAGCCACGTTCATAAGCCACATGATGGCTCTTGGACTGACCCTGTGGCTTTCTCACTGGGCCTGAGCACAGCCCCCCATCACTGCAGATTCTGTTAATTCAGCTCATAACTTCATCATGAACTCTGCCCAACCAGCAAAGCGAGGCCACACGGCATGCAATGGGGTCATCTCAGGGTGACCGAGCCCACGTGGGGAGATCTGGGGATCTGGGTTTGGGCTGCTCAGTTGGGTTTGGGTTTGGGCTATTGTAGGTAAGGCCTTGGTTAAAACAATCTGTAATGTATTTCCTTTGGGATTTAAACTGAGAGGCCGTATTCATGTACTGAATTGAAGCAACAGTTAAACTTTTCCCATTTGTAGAATGTCATTAGCGATTCGGGGTCTCTTCTGATTCCATACAAATTTTAGGATTATTTGCTCCAGCTCTTTGAAAAATACCAGTGGAATTTTGATCGCAATGGCATTAAAAGTATAGATTGCTCTAGGTAGTATAGACATTTTAACAATGTTTATTCTTCCGATCCAAGAACATGGAATGGTCTTCCATCTTTTTACGTCTTCTTCGATTTCTTTCATGAGTGTTCTGTAGTTCCTCGAGTACAGATCCTTTACCTCTTTGGTTATGTTTATTCCCAGGTATCTTATGGTTCTTGGT
>PISX010008595.1:0-80907 GCA_004024625.1 Mellivora capensis
TTTATTTATTTGAGAGAGACAGAGAGAGAGCAGGAGGAGGGGCAAAGGGAGACTCACTCTGAGTCTCTAAGTCTCTTTCTGAGAGACAGTCTTGAGCAGACATGGAGTCTGAGGTGGGGCTCGATCTCATGACCCTGAGATCATGACCTGAACCGAAATCAAGAGTAGAACACAACCCACTGAGCCACGCAGGTGCCTCAGGGCTGGATAATTTTTGATAAATGTTCAAACTCTAAAATGTTTTGAGTCAATAATGGAATAAAAGTCAAGTTTCTTCTAAGAAGTGTATTACCTTCCTCGGGGCTCCTCTCTCCTCTGAAGACTGCCCCATCACTCCCACCCCGCAAGAGCACAGTAGTTCCAGTGCTGTGAACCCCTTTCCTTCTCTTGCATGTCCACCTGGCTCCACCCACGTTATCTTCGCAAGCGCTTTAAGGCACCAGTTCATTTCCTTCCTAGAACCTACCACAACATGTCATTGTGTATTTATAGGTGTGTTTACTTTATAGACTGTAGTTCCCACAAGACTGCAAATCCCACAAGAACAGCCACTCTGCTTGCTTTGTTTCCCAGCACATATCCAGAGTCGTAGCACAGTGCCTGGAACACAAAAGACATACAATTAATGCCTGCGGAATGGATGAATCTGCCATTTTCCCTTTTCCGAGAGTGTTATCATGGATATCATTGATTAAAGACTTATTAGGGGCTAGATTTTATGCCTGGTGTTTTGCATGCATTACCCCCACTGACTCCCACTGAAACCCCATGCCGCAGGTGCCATCTATTTCATTGATGAGGATACTGAAATTCAAAAAGGTCACGGAGTTAGTGCACTCTAGGACCTGGACCTAAACCACATCTGGCTCCCTCAGAGCCTGAGCCCTGAGCCTCCGCATTTGTAGGACCCGGTGGAGGATAGATGGAGGTCAGTACTTAGAACCCACGGGGCTAATACTCCAAAACCCCAGTGTGTGGGGTGGATTCTGACATGGTAAATAGAAAATCTTCATCTAACAGTGAAATTCATTCTCATGTCTGTGGAGAGTTTAACAGAGATCCTTTCTTCCACTGTATGAGGGTGTGACTTTTTCTCAAAATGCACATTTTTAATCAGAGTACTTTACGTGGGTTGCCAAGCTCCTGGGAATTAAAAGGACACTTGTGCCTGGGGGACGGCTACAGAAACTGATCCCTGGGTAAGTGCATAATAAAAATTACGCAGAGAGCAACTGAAATTAAACCCAGGGGGAAACCTTTTTGCTCAGTTTCAAATACCTAGAAAATGACTTGGCAGCTACAGAATAAAGAGAAAGAAGAGAAACAGAAGCCAATGCCAATTTACCTACTTTTAGAGTCCTTTTTTTTCTGAGGGAATCCTTCTGAAAAGCTAGATTTGGCAAAGACTTTGGAGATTCTCATGTGTAAGACCCCCTTCTGCAGATGGGTCAGTGAGCAAGGTAGTCATGCCAAGGTCAAAGCAAGTGAGCCATGAGTGGGAAAGGAGAGAAGAGGAGATATAACTGTGTCCTCGTGTGGGTCCTTAAGCCACTGGGAAAAATTTGCCAATGGTGGTGAAGATAGGGGTGGGGAGGTGGGAATTTGGCACAGGGAGGGAAGCCCTCTGGCAATGTGGCCCTTGCTTTCTTTGGAGGAAAATTAACATACCAAGAAGAAGATCAGATGTTGAGGAACACAGAGTTATTTATTATTGTTGTTTATCTCCAATACTGGATTTGGCCAACGGGGGCCCCTTCCTTCATACTTGGTACCCCCAGCCCTCAGACACAGTGCTGTCCCTTACAGACCCTTAAGACTGAGAGTGGCACCAATAAGACCACCAAATATGCAGGACAGGAATCAGAAGCATGTTAATGTGCTTAAGGAAAGAATGGGCCATGGGATGCAGGAAGGTAATATGTTATTCAGGGACGTCTAGGGGGCTCAGTCAGTTAAATGGCTGCCTTCTGCCGCAGTCATGATCCCAGGGTCTTGGGACGGAGCCCCTCATCATACTCCCTCTCCCCTCCCCCTGCTTGTGCTCTCTCTTTCTCTCTCTCTCAAATAAATAAAATCCTAAAAAAATAAATAAAAAGGATGCCTGGGTGGCTCAGTCGGTTAAGTGTCTGCCTTCAGCTCAGGTCATGATCGAGCTCCACATTGAGCTCCTTGCTCAGCAGGGATCCTCCTTCTGCCTCTGCCTGCCGCTCTGCCTGCTTGTGCTCACTCTCTTGTACTCTCTCTGTCTCCCTGACAAATAAATAAATAAGATATTTAATAAAATAAAATATGTAATTCAAAAGACAGAATTGTCTAGTACATTCCGCTCAATGGGGGGAGGGATATGGCTTGAGGGATGACCGGAGATATAGGGCTGGGGTGTAGGTACATTTCATAGGGTTTTCTGTGAACTATTTCTCCAAGTGTGATCCCATTCTGTGGTCACCAAACACCCTTCTTATAAATACTTCAGTGACCAGAAGCCTTGATTCTAGAGATGGAACATGGGCGCGTACACAGGAGTGCTGAGAACAGGTTTGAGCCTCAGGGAAGAAAAGAGTTTTGAGGGCCTCAGTAAGGGCAGGCAGCCAACAAGCTTCCCAGGAGTTTTATACTGACCTGCAACATGGTCAGGCCCAGGTCCGCTCCCCAGCCTGGTGGCCCCAGTAATGTGTCCCCAGCATCCTGTGTGGACAGGAGCATTCCAGTCACTGGGGCTAGCGATCATTTTTGTATAAGTAAGTGAACTGCTCTTGTGGCCTTTTGTTCCACTAAGCCTTCCCAGGTCTGTGGGCCTGCTAACAGTTAAGGGCTAGTCCCAAAGGCTGTTGATTCTCTGAGGTAACCATGGACCCCCATTCTTCACCAGATGATGCTCCTCCTCCTCTTCTCCCTGCGCCTCCCTGAAGTTCCACATTCTTCCTGGAACTCCCTGCCCCCAACTTACCCCCCTTACCCCCCCCCACCTCCCCTCGCTGGCTGCTCTCCCACAGTCTTGGGCCCCAAGGACATCCCTGAACGGGGAATGGGGCTGGTCCTGACATCGTCACTCTCTTTGGAGAGGCTCTGGTTAGGTCTCTTCACCTCTTCCTTGCAGGTCTTTCTGAAAGCCCCGTGTCTCAGTTTTCCTCCCTCCTGCCTCTGAACCTGTCCCACAGCCCGGATGAAATCACATAGAGGAACAGGATTTTTAAAAGCCTCAAACCTTTTATAGATGTGATATCCTAATAATAGTTCCACCAGCTCACATTTCTGTACATTGCTCCATATACAGATATAAAGATCATAAAGCTCTCTTTCCCCAACCATTTGCCTTTCAAATAGGCAAACGTCCAAGACGGATGGACAGATGGCAAGAGATCTGAGGGTGACCTTATTTTGGCCGCCTCCATGTTTTATTACCCAAAAAAATCTCGGTTCACTTCTGTTAACAAATCAGGATCTTTTCTCTTAAATGTAAGTCCCTTTCCTCCTCATTCTTTTAGTAATAGAGGAAATGATCAGGAAGGATTTAATTCACGAAACCTCTTCATTCACTTGAAGACAGTTCTAACGGTACCTTCCAGTTGGCTTATCTGTAAACAAACAAAATTCCACTTAGCTTGATTCCCATATATCATTCCTTAAATTTTACTTTGTGTCCCACGTTATCACTGTCTTTATTTCGCTAGCTCAAAGTCTGTGCAGCTGCAACAATTTTTCTTTAGAATCAAGCAACACGATTTGAGAATCTCTGTGTTCTTATGATTCTTCTATTAACAGACCATTAAACAGATGCTCTAGACTAAAGGTGGCTACATTCCCTCGCCTGGAAATTCCCTTTAAATGTTAATTTGTAGTGAAATTGTCTTCGTAATCATAGTGATAGGGGATTTATAATAGGGCTAAGTAAATTCCTTATGGAGCTGAGATTCTAGAGGAGAAAACAAGGAACATGGGACTCTCTTCTCTTTCCCACTGACCTTTTTTGAGAAGGTTCCAGGCTGGACATGGTGTGGCCCCAGCCTATGTGGATCTTTCAGTTTGTGTCCTCAGGGCAGATGTACATACAGTGAGAGAGCATTCCCACTGGGATTGGTGCTGCTGAGGACAAAACGTGCTTATGTAATAAATCTTGGCAGAAAAGCAAAATAATTCCCTACTCATAAAGCATTTTTCTAAGTCTACTGTCTTCTGTGCCATTCTGAAAAAATCTGGAAATCCAACCAGCATTCTTTATTTTTAGTCCATCCAAAATTTTACTCACTTGAGGCAAGTGGGCATGGAGCTATCTTTAGAACCATCAACCAAACGCCTTGGAAAGACAGATTATTGGTGCCTGGGCAATTCTCTAGATGATTTTTTTTTAGCTTAGGAACCCCAATATATAAAACTGAGGTGGAATGGGGGAACTGAGGACCCATTGGGTCTCTCCCCCCTTATCCTCTCCTCTGGTACTACCGTGTACTTTTAGTTCCAAGTTCCAAGTTGTTCCAAGAAACAACTGAAAAACCACTGATGTAGGCCAAGCCCTTCATTTTGCAGATGAAACAACAGAGGCCCACAGGGTTGAAGTGACTTGCTCAAAGCGCCCCCATATTCACTGACAGAGTCAAGAGAAGGACTCAGGTTTCCTGACTTGCCCTTCTGTATCCTTTCCATCGTACAGCACATAAGATACTGTTGTGACAGAAACTACTTCTGTCCTTATTATTAGGCAGAAAAGTTCAGCTGAGAAACAGATGACTGGTTGGGGAAGTTTGCCTATTGAAGGCACGAGGAAATCAAATGACTTAATCAAAAATAGACAGTAGCTCTTTTCTTTGACTGCAAGGAGAATGAAAAGTGCAAGAGGAAAACCAGCTAAGAATTGTTTCCTATAAACTCGGTTATAGTTTGCGGTGGTGTGCTACCCTGAAAGATGCCGTGCTCCTCACTACCTGTGGTCCAAGAGCAAGGCACTTAACTTCTCTGGGCCTTGGTAGCTCTTGTCCCCTCTGAGAACACAGCAGGGGCACTGTGCCAGCCATTGGACACCATGAAGAACTGTTGTCTTTTCCAGATAGATACACCCAAGATCAGTCCTACCCTCCTTCCCTCCACCCCTCCCTCCCTCCCTTCTTCCCTTGTCTCAGGACTTCTTATAGAGCCAGAACATCCTTAATCCTATATCATGTGGGGGTTTGGGTAGGTATTTTGTGCACTGAGTAATTATCTTCCCAACTGGACATTAATGGAGATGTCTGTGTCTTTTTATATCCTTAGCATGTGCTTTCCTTTTTCTCATCTTGGAAGTGTTGTCTTCCATAAAATGCAAGATGTAGGAACCCAGACCCTTACAAAGACTCTCCGTCTGGTGTTTCCAGAAGCCTTGGGTGGTCTCATATGTACTTTCGTATAATCTGTTCAGTCCTCCTTTTCTCCTTTTTTTGCTCCATGAAATGGAGCAAATGCTACCATGTCCTTTGGGCACCATCCTACATGCCCAGAATCACTGGTGTTTCTCCTGGATACTGCCACGCCCTCTGTCGCTGTCCTTACTAGCTATAGAAATTGCTGAGAGTAGCTGCCTCTATGTTCTTCCTTTCTTAGATGTGTGTGTGTGTGCATGACTGTGTATGAGTGTGCATTCACAGTCCCCCCCCCCCTCACCAAACACTAATTTAGTCCCCAGGCTATTGGATATCTAGATGGGATTCTGCCTTCTCTAGACAAGGAATAAATAGCACACAAAGGGGGAGGAACTAACCAGTGAGACTTTGAGTCTTCCCTTTTGGGGAGAGAGCAAGTGCATTTTCATGAGTATGAGAATGTTAGGTAGGCACATGTTGTGGTGGCTGCTTTTGTCTAAATGTTTAATTATTGCAAAGAAGGGTGTCTTCTCGTGGCAGTCTCATCTTTCCAGTAGCAAGAAAGGGCAAGTTCTGTTGTGCAATCCCATGTCTGCTTTGGTTTGCACCTTGTTGCCTATTGCACACTCACCAAAGCACGTCACAGACCAAACTCAGAGTCAAGAGGTGGAGAAATAGTCTCTGCCTCTTGAGAAAGAGTTGCAAAGTCAATTCCAAGGGTATAGCAATGGAAAGAATTGTGAATGTTCTTGCAAACAGCCAGGGAGAAGCACGAAGTCAGGAGACTTGACCTTTCCCCAAATCCCTGGCTGACTTCTATAGACTTATTATCAGTCAGAACTTTGAATTGTCATATGGTCATCCCTAACAGCAAGGGAAGCCATCAATGTAGTTCATCTGGGCTGTTCCTCCTACTGGAATAGAACTGTAGCTCTCCGAGCAGTGAAGGGTGAGAGAATGGGGATTGGTTTGATGTGAAATAATAAGATAGAAATAAATATCTATATCTATCTATATCTATATCTATCTATCTACCTATCTATCCATCTATCTATCTATATATCGACCTCTGGCTCCTGCTAATATTTTGTCTTTGACCCTGATTCCTGACACAGAGTTCCCAAAACTTTGTAATTTCCAGAGTGATGGGAGTGTCAAACACAGAGCTTTTAAATCCCTTAGAATTTCCTGGGTGAGAGGAATGTCTTTTGTTCAAATGAGGCAACTCTTGGTGAGCTCCTGCATGGAGTCTGGTCCCTGGAAAGACCAAAGCACAGTTAGAAGGTTGGCACTTTCAGCCCTGACTCCCATCTTCCGGAGTGGGGAGAGGGGTTGGAAGATGAATTTATACTCAGTCATGCCTACATGATGGAGCCTCCATAAAAATCCCCTAAGTATGGAGTTTGGAGAGTTTCCAAGATGTGTTTGATGTGGGGATGGGTTTGATGAACACATCTGAGCGTTGGGAGGGTGCTGTGCCCCAGCTCCACAAGGACAGAAGCTCCTATTCTTGGGAACCTTCCAGGCCCCACCCTATATGCCACTTCATCTGGGTGTTCATTTGTATCCTTTAGCATAGTCTTTATTCTATAACAAAGGAGTAAACATTAAGGGTTTCCTTGAGTCTTGTGCCCCATTCTAGCAAGTGATCAAACCCAGGGCAGAGGTCATGGGGATCTTCCATTTGTGGAAGCCAGGCAGAAGTTATAGGTAACCTGGGGACATGCTATGCAATAGGTGTTTGAGATTGGGGACAGTCTTTTTTTTTTTTAAGGTTTTATTTATTTATTTGACAGAGAGAGAGAGAGAGATCACAAGTAGTCAGGGAGGCAGGCAGAGAGAAGAGGAGGCAAGCAGAGAGACGAGGAAGCAGGCTCTCCGCGGAGCAGAGAGCCCGATGCGGGGCTCAATGCCAGGACCCCGGGACCATGACCCGAGCCAAAGGCAGAGGCTTTAACCCACTGAGCCACCCAGGCGCCCCGAGATTGGGGACAGTCTTAACTGACGGGGTCTGCCCTAACTCCAGGCAGTTGCAGAATTGCTTGGCGTGGAAAACCCATACGTCCAGTCGCAGAAGCATTCTTCTGTGTGAGTGAGGAAAGGAGCACAAGGTGTTTTTTCTAGACAGTTGGGTATTGGCGGTGCCTGCCACACAGTGCATGAGGAGCTATAATGGCGACACTTCTGTGAACCTGCATTTCCATTCTCTTTTCCATGGAGGACTGGGTGATGGACAGATGCCATCGCTTCTCCCACCACTCTACGGTAAAGCCCTGTAATTGTGCCACTCTCCCTGGGGCCTCTAGGATTCGGGTCAGCAGACAGGCTCAGGCATTGCAGTTGATTTGAGTTCGGTCCCTCTGTCCCCCAGTGCATGCAACATACCTCCCAGGTCTACCTCCCCCTCCCCCAGCTAGCCCCCACCATGGATAAGCGCAGGGCACGGCCTCGGTCAATGACTACAGCTGTACTGCAGCCCGTCCCATTCATGGCCAAGGCCCTGAGGCTGAGCGTGGTGAGGCCAGCGTGTTATTGTTCATCCCGCTGTGTCATAGTCATGAGATACAAAACCCAGACAACTAGCAACACACTGTCTCACACGGTCCTTAGGATCTAGAATCTGTGTTTTTTGTACCAGCCTCCGGCCTCTTTATTGGCGTGCCCTTTTGAAAAATTGAAATGTTCTCAAAGTCTGGAGACAAGCTTCCGAGTGAACTGCATCTGAACTTTTTAAATTCTTTTTTTTTTCCCTCCTCTTGGTGAAATCTCAGCGGAGCCGGAGATGATCATAATTTTCATGAACACAAACTAAAGGTTTTGTTGCCTGTTGAGCAAAGTAGCTGCTTCCTATTGCAAAAGAACTGATTCCTATTCTCATTGCGTCGGTGTCTTCATTAAAATTTCCATTATCCTGTTCCTTCCAGTGCAGTTGTAGACGAAATTGTCTTGACCATGTTTCTCAAACAAAATCGCTTCTGACTCAAACTATATGAAAGGGATATAGGAGGAGAAGAGCCACATTTCCCTAAATATAGATCATCTTGGGTAGGGGAAAAAAAAAGCCAACTTTTTTTTGGTCCAGGCTTTTATAGTTATTTTAGGTCAGTATTATTAGCTTCATCAGCTGTACCAGGCCCAGAAAAACAAATCTAGACTGAGTCATAGTAGCAGCGGTGGAAGACAGGTAGGTGTTACATAAAGATGCTTTGATGGCAATGGTGACCTGTTTGCTGGGGGCCTACTCTGAGCCAGATCGTGACCCCAAATCTTACCTGTGCAGCCCACAGCACCCCACACGTGACAAGCTAGCCTCCAACTGGCCTTCTTGGGGACCTGGGTGAGTAGATCTGTCCCAGTACAGAATGCCCGTTCTTGCTCTGCCTTGTGCTAGCTGACGTTGGCCAGGTACTTTGTGCTCTCCCGGTCTCAGTTCTGTTATGCGGAAACCAGTGTTCGTCTAATGCTCTGTTACCTTCCCTTTCCTCCTGCTTCATACAGTATGGAATGCAATTGAAAATGCTCTGTCGGGGTGGCTCAGTCGGTTAAATGACTGCCTTCCGTTCAGGTCCTGATCTCAGGGTCCTGAGATAGAGCCTCTGGTCAGGTGCCCTGCTCAGTGGGAAGTCTGCTTCCTCCTCTCCCTCTACTCCCCCCACCCCTGCTCAAGCTCTTTCTCTCTCAAATAAATAAACAAAATCTTGGTTTTTTTAAAGTGCTTTGTTAACTCTATCCCAACATAAGAAAGATGGATTGCCAAAGATGATCGACAACAATCGGGGTATGAACCAGCCATCCCGCGCACGACCAAAGTCAAGTCTCTGTCTTTCTTCTCTCCTTGGAATGGCGCCAGCCCTATGCTCCTCACCTCTGTTGGAGACATAAGAAAAAGAAGCATCAAGCGTTTTGCTTCATGCTATCATAGCTATCACTCCTGAGTGCTGACTCTGAGCCAGGGAAAATCATTCGCATGTATTACTCACGTGATCCTTGAAACAAAACCGTTGTTCCTCTCCTGTAGGCAAAGACACTGAGACTCAGAGAAGTTAGGGAACATGCCATTCTCCTAGCACTAGTAAGTGGAGGGCCTGGTTCCCAATCCTTACTGGCCTCACCTCACAGTCCGTGTTCTTAAGGTAGTTCTATTTATTGGGGCAGAAGAAGAAACTATTGCTTTCAGAGAAAGAAACTCAAAAGAGCTGAGTCCAACTCATGCTGGCCCAGTGAACTAACTTACTCTATCACCCTCTGGAAACAAAGCCCCTAAGGAATTTCTTCTCTCAATACCCCCTTCATCACAGCCCCATTATTGCAAATATTTATTGCTTCGTAAGGGTCAGGCTTACATTTTGTGTCTGTATGAATCTACTTAATCCTCATGCCAGTCTATGGGGTAGATACTGTTATTGTCCCCACTTGAAGGATGACAAAACTGAGGTGCAGAAAGGTGGTGGACTTTGTCCAAGGTAACATGGCTACTGAGTGACAGAAAAACATCTGAACCCACAGCTGATTTCAGAACCTTTTCCACTACGTTTTGTGCACAGTAAAAGGTTCGAAAGGCTACACTCAAATGATTAGCGGCTCTCTCTCAGGAATTGGATTTAGGCGGGAAATATGGAGAGAATGACTTTGACTTATTTTGTCTACACTTAAATCCTTTTGAAGATTTTACAGTGCCTATATGTGGATAGTTTTCATAATTAAAAATATATCTTCAGAGATTTAAATATTTTGGCTCTCCATACAGTTGCGGTGTTAAGTACAAACTAATTATTTGTCATAAGGGGACTGGCATTTTCTGGAAGATTCCAGAAATCCAAGACTGGCGGGGTCATTATGAAGCTGGAGCCTACATCCGTGGGGTCATGCATTCTCCTCTCCCTCCCTTTATCCCAGCACAAGGCCAGCAGACAGAGGGCTCCATGATTGTAGCATGTGAATTTATATCCACCCTGAATCTGAGGGCAAACAGAGAAATGTAAATTTTGGCAGCTGCCTTTGTGGGCACTGACCTCACAGGACTCATTCAGTCCCAGACCTCACCCTAGGAGTGATTTCCCCACATCCGCTATAATTTATTGACAAGACTTGTTTCTCTTCCTGACGCTGAAGGAATTGCCCAGCACAATTTTAAACAAAGCACCATGCGGATCAGTGCAATGAACTGAATCACCATTTCCTCACAGTACCAGTCCTGCCCCGGGTAATATTTTCTCTCCATCGTCTCTCATTTTTGAAGATGCCGGCAACACAAGTCATCTCCAGACATTTCCCACTGTCTCTCTGTCAGCCCCGAACAAAGGCAAGGCCCCCAGTCTCCCCAGCCTGACCCAGGCTGCTGACTTGAGACCTCACAGCATTTTTCCATGATGCCTTGTTGTAAGCAATCTTTTCAAGATATTCATTTCCAGTATGACACGATGTTAATTCAGAAATATGTGGGTTTCAATTTTCCCTGCTGTCCCAAATGTCATAAAATTACACAGATTATATCATTCTATGTTTTGGACAGAGTAATGATATCATCACAGGATGTTACCATCACTATTATTCCCAGGGAACTTCGAGGTATGGGTTAGGAGTGGCTACTGTCCAGGTTACAATTCTAAGTTCATTTTGTTCTAATGGGGACAAGTGCTACTATTTGAGCATTTCTCTGGATGTCACTAGATGTTCTGTAAATGATCATGGTGTCTGATAAGTCAAAACACCATTATATTTCACTCAACCCTTTGGGAAGTCGGGATCACCGCCATGATGATTATATTAGTGATCCATACCATTCATTGGAGGTTTCTAGAAAACCAAGCCCTTCTGCCAGTCATCTCCCAACCCCCAAAACAAACTTTCCAGCATGGAGTTATTGTTTCCATGTCACAGATGAGGAAGAAGGGATTCGGAGAGGTTAAGACCTCCCAAATAATAAATCCTATAACTTACAGACCAAATGGGAGTTACCCTCCCACTGCGAAGAGTTTGGGATTAAGCAGTTAAAGGAACAGACTATTCTCATATTCTATTAGAATTCCAGGTATCCCACTGTCTGGTCCCCTCTGTCTGCCACTGTTCCTGGCCTGGGGCACTTCAGCATGTCCTAGAGAGACTCCCCAGCTGTAGTCACCTTGATCTGCCCTTGCAAGGCCCTTCTCTCCCCTTCCGCCTTGGCAGCATATTGGTCCCAAGACTGCTCCAGTCCCAAGACTGTCTCACCCACCCACACACGCTGTCAACTTGATTGTGGGCTTCTTTTGTTCCACTGTGCTCCACACAGAGGCTTCTTACAAAACCCACGACACTTCACGTTGGTATTTGTTTTTATGTCTCTCTTTAGTACTGAATGGTCATCACTTTCAGGCCAGACCGTGTCATCTTTGTCTTCATCTTCCCATCTCCCAGACCCATGCCTGGCGATTACTAGGTGCTCAAAAGTATCCGGTCATCAGTGCGTGGGTGGAAAAAAGGATGAATGAATAAATACCTTTAAAACTTAAAGGAATAAACATTTCAGCACTGTAATTTGCATTTGCTGTGTTATTTGAGAGTAGTCAATTCTGTTGTAAAAGGCAAGAACACAGTAAATGAATGAAACTCCTGAGACACGAGATATGGGTTATGAATAGCAGGTAGCTCATGAGACATAGAATTCATTAAATGTGTTAGATACAGGTAAGTAAGTTAGTAACCCATGAGACAGGAGTGGCACGGGTCAAGTTAGTAAAGCGGGTATTGCTGAACACATAGAAAAGGCCAGAAGGACCAAGAGACGACAGATATCCATGAACCTCTAAGTATACATGAGAAATATGAGACACCCAATATTTTTGTGGTCCTAACCTGACCACCCAGTAGTGAAACCCCTCCTGGCATCATGTACCCTTTGCCTAAGAAATGTAGATAAAATCCATAGGTCCTCATATGGCTTATTGGCAAACTACAGCTCTTGGTCAAGGAACATGCCCTGTGTCTCTCTGATAGAGCAAGTTGCATTGGCTTTAGGTACCTTCAGGCCGAGCCCTGTTGCTTCAACCTCACCTCTGTCTGAGGGGCAGGCTGATGAGACAGAGAGAGAGAGAGAGAGTATGAATATTGTGTAACCGAGGATCAGGTAGTATGGTTCCTCCATCCCACCCACACCCTCTCTCAGTTGTGTTTCTCTACCTCACAGGCCCTTTCTTGCTTCTAGTTGTGTATTTAAAAGAATTAAAAAACTGTTTCGAGAATATTCGTTTGGTGTGAGCCCATCTGTTCTATGACCTCTGGGATAGCTTGCATGGTAGTACACCCATAGGTTACCATCGCCTCAAGAAGATTTTCCAGTGAGAATGTACGATTCCTATAAACACCACTAGAGCATCCCTCCTTTGGAAGCCAAACATGGCTACTCTCTGTCAGAAAATTTAAGGTACTAGAGAGCCCTACATCCAGAGTGCACAGCTGAAACACTGAGATTACAGACACACTGAACATTCTCCCAAACTCGGGCTGGAGTTGTGGTCCTCTTTTTTGTGCAAAACATTTATGACAAATCTTCAGGGAAAATCGTCTGGCTAAGACACTTTATGATTAACTGAGACAAATCTGAGTCTCTGAGTTTTTTCTACAAGAATGAATAAGTAATTTTATTTTCATTTTTTAATTTTTTCCTCAATGTCAGGGTAGTACGAGCCCACACAAATACGCCCTTGAAGAATTTCTCAATTGCACCCTGCATGGCCAGTTTGAATTCCTATGCGTGTGGACCGATAAAGAAGTATTATCTGACTGAATGAGATATTGGCTGTCTGAATTGGTTCCTAGCGTGTAATGTCATTTCAGACTTTCGTTCATGCTTATTGGCCATCGGTAGGATTACAAGTCCTGTTTATTGCTGCTGGTTTCACACAGCTCAAATTCATGTATAAAAAAAATGCCTCCTCTCCTGAGTCATTTTTAAATGGATTCATATTGAGTTCCAAGACTTTTCCTTTCCTTGGACTAGATCTATGCTAAACGAATAGCATAGATCCTCTCCTCCTAATTCTATTAAATGGCCCCTTTAAAAGGGATTTGATGAGTATCACATTGTAACTGTGTTTGTGAACATTTAAAAGCTCCTCACAATCAAGATCTGGTTCAGTAACTGGAAAGGAAGGAAGGAAGGAAGGAAGGAAGGAAAGAAGGAAGGAAGGAAGGGAGGGAGGAAGGAAAGAAAAAGAAGTGCCTACATCTGATGTTGTGTATTGAATATACTTTCTTTCTGTCTCTTATGATGAGATGATGTTCCATCAGTCTCCACCAGAGCAGCGCTGTGACGTCTATGACTTGGAGAATGTGTAATCCTAGGAAAACAGCCTTCTGGGGCCTTAGGGGCAGCTGATGTTGTCTGTGGTCCCCTAGAGCTGCTTACTGGTGGTGCATAACAGAATCGGGGCCCGGTTTTTTATATACTGGTGAAAATAAATAGTACTTGGTGTTTCTGGGGACTTTTCATCCTGGGATCTCCATGGAACTGTAATGCTAGGACCATGCAGAATTTCCACGAGAAGATTTCTCCTCTGGCCTGTGGTGGCAGACTATTTACAACCGAGTTAAAATGCCCGCAGCTGAGAGGAGACCTGGATACTTGGTCCCTGAGGCTGGCTGCTGCTGTAATGTGGAGCCCCAGTGAGCTGGCCGATCGACGGGCCACAGGACAGAAGGCTGACATAGAGTCTGGGACCAGAGTCTGGGCTCCCCTCTCCACGTGCTCCCCAGGAGGGCAGCGTCCAGGCCAAAGCCTGAACCTTCTGGGCTCCCGCGCCCGAACCAATGGCAGACCCCCAGGGCCTCCCTGCTACCCAGAAGCAGAAGTGGTGGCTCCCTGCTCAGCTTCTTGTGGTGGCAGCCCCTTCTGCCGCATCTGCCCCACCTCTCCTCCCCATCTTGAATTCCCCTGGAAGACAGGCTTTGGCTCAACCCTTGGAAATTAGCCTTAAAATTGAAATATGCTGAGGGAGGCAACCCATTGTCTTTGCTTCATATTAAGATGCAAATGGCTGGCATCAAATGTTTTTCTGACAGCTGGTTTTCCGCCTTGGCTGGGTGCACTCTGGGCTGTGCTGTGTGAGGGAAGGAAGGTGCAAAAGTGCAAGTCAAGGGCCTCAACCCCGGTAGAAACATGAATTGTTGCTCTCCTGCTTCAGAAATCCTTTGAAGTGCGTGGGCAGTGCCGGGTGAGGGAAGGTGTAGGAGTCTATTGGTTACTTATTCTTCCCTGTATGGAATGCTGTTTCTGCCGTAAATTTTATAGCCTCCCTGGGAATGTCTGCTATCCCTTGGCCTCCAAAAGAGGTCAGTTTTAAATGACCAGATCGAATATGCCCAACCCGAGGCGCTTCCCCCTTGGATTCTGTCTCTGACGCCATTTCTGTTTGCCTCTGGCGTTTCTCTTGCTGTGGAGGTTCAGGGTGGGGATTTTTACTTTGTTTATAGAGGCTGGCATGACTCCTCAGGAAGTGGGCTAGGCTTCAGATCGTCCCTGTTCTAGCAGAGTATGGGGACAGGAATAAAGGAGGAGGGGGTGAGCCACCTCCACTGATCCAAGCAGGAAAGAGGGGTCTGTGGTCTCTGGGGTAAGCTCATTGTTGTATTTCTCAAGTGCAGGAAACACAGTGACTAGGGCATCTACTGTCTACCAGTTTCTCGTCCATTTAAATGAAGCTTAAGACATCAGCCTCCAGCAGGGCTGCCCCCAAAGCCTTCAACTCCCTCAGATCCTTGTGCTTCTCCCTGCCCCCGCCCCCCTATCCTTTCTCTCTTTTTGGTGCATTTCCCCTCCATCCTTCTCAGATACTCATTGCCCTGTCTTTTCTTAATCACGCTATGCTCAGAATATAGGACTTGAAACATGTTCCTGTTAAATTACAAATTACCCCAAAGAGGCTCTCACCTCTCCGGGGTATTGTGTTTTAATAAGGAAAAAAGACTTATATTTAAAAAATTAATTTCTCATTGGGGGATTTCAGCTGTGACACAGGAGAGGAGCACAAGAGGGGAGGTACCATCAGGCCTTCCCAATATCTCCAAAGTCCTGGACTCACAAGGTGACTTGGAAAAAAAGGAATCAAAATCTTGCACTCTTATTCATCACTCCCCGTATCTGTGGTGGTGTGCCTGACCTGCAGTCACTATAATCCTCGCTTTCCTAAAGAAATAATCTAATCCACCTTCTCAGACAATGCCTGGAGTTCTTGCAGAACATTCCAGAATTATACTTAATCTATAGTGCAAAAATCAGAGAATTCACCATCTTCTAGCCAGCCCAGCCATTGACAGCCAACCATAAATATGGGTAAGCTCTCCTCTGACACTTACTCACTGGTTCTTAGTTCTGTGCTTGAAGTCTTGTGGGTTAAATTTGTTCTGTCTTGCATGTGACAGTCTTTCAAAAAGATGAATTTAACATTTATATCCTTGTTTCCCAGTTGTTTCTTCTACAAATTGGAAGTTATTCTGCAAGAGTGAATTGAGATAAATACCCACAGGGAGGATATGCTCGGGGGCGGGGGGGGGGGATGTAATGGTTTTCAAAAAGGGTCACAAATTCATTGACCTATCTCCTATCATAAGGTAGGGTCTATGTCTCCTCCCCTTGAATCCACAGGCAGAATTGTGGCTGCTTTGACCAATAGAATATGATGAGGTGATACCATATACCTTTCACCTGGATTGCTAGAACTTGATCTTGGAGCTTCAAGCCGCCATATAAGAAACCCAACTATCCTCAGCTGCCATTCCATGAGGAAGCCGAAACCCCATGGAAAAGCTCTAACAGGAAGTTCCAGCCTTCAAGTCATCCCAGTCCGGACACTAGACATGTGACTGAAGAAGCCTCAAGATGCTTCTGGCCCCCAGAAATCTGAGTCATCCCCAGCCATTCCTGTCCTACCCCACACATTATAGAGATAAATTGTCCCTGACATGCCTTCCTCAAATTCCCAACTCTTAGAATCTGTGGGTATAATAAAACTATTGTTTTTTCACATCATTGGGTTTGGGGTTGGTTTACTACATAACAAGAGATAGCTCAAACAGATTTCAACCCTAAATCAAGTTGGCCATGGCAGCCTCTGCCCAAGAGGAACATATCACTAAGTTCCCTTATTCCTTAAACTTGTCTATTAAATTTATTAATCTTTCCCTTAAATGACAACTTCCTCCAGAGTACCAGGGAAAAGCAGAAATCTCATAAACTGTAGGAAGTAATCACAGAAATAGATAATGCATCAAAAATAGTGCCAAGAGAATTCAAATCTCTAAATGTTGTGTCTTACTGCTTTACAGCATACCCCCAACGCAAACCGTTCATTTAAGCTCATTTATTCAGATAATAAAGACTTCTGGAATCCTTATTCTATCATCCGGTATTAATTATGCCATCCTCAGCCTGGCGTCTTCGGAGGGAGGTAAGCCAACTTGGAAGGGCCATCTGAGTGAGACCTACAGGCTTCTGTGCTCCCTGGTGAAGAGAATGGTCATACCTGCTTCGAAAGATTGTTGTGAGGATGAGAAATCAGGTCAGAAAAGTGGTTGGCACCCAGTACGTGCTCGCTATTGATCTCTGAAGAACTGATCACACGCCTTTTATGTCTTCAACAGAGTTGTTGAAAGAAACACTGGACAAGACAGGGCCGATGGCAGACCTTCTAGTGGCAGCCATCTCTGGGCCAGGGATCGGCTCTTTTGGATTCTGTAACTGAACCAGCTTCAGACAGAAGTTCCACAGAAGCAGGGATTGGACTCTGTTTTGTTTGCTGACATCCCATGTGGTTAGAACAGTGCCCAGCACGTAGGAGTGACTCAGGAGAGATGTGTTAAGTAAATGGATGTCATTCTGTGAGTAGCTCTGTCCTTGGCCTCCTCCTATGCCCGGGAAGTCCCCACTACGCCGTCCTCCGGTTCAAGGCTGGTCCCGACTCCTTCAGAAGAGAGTTTCAAAGGTACGGAGTGCAAAAGGTCCCATATAGAGCTCAGGACAGTGACAGGTCCCTCGGTGACACCTATTTTCCACTTCCTAATTACCACGATGTTTAAACTATCACAGGAATAGCCGCATTAAAGTCATTTGTTATATGTAAAGCAGGGGCGTAACACATTGGTAATTAAGGTTTCCCTCTGTGCCAACCTACACGCTAGAGGTATAATTAAGTGTAAGAGCCTCTTAGCGTGCTAGCCGTTATTACTGGGCTTAAACATATATTCAGCCAGTTATTAGTGAAATTCTATAGTGTCCCGAGGAACTATTGTTTTAATAAATGGAGTGAGAGTTTTCCAGCTGGTTCTAGGCTTTCTCCGGTGATCTTTGGCGGAGAACTGGAAGTATAATTTTCTGATGTCTTCCTCCTGTCCACTTTCGATATGGAAAACTCAGATCTCGGGCACTGCAAGGACTGTAAGAACAACCTCCTGACGCTCTTTTCTGGTTCACAGTGGCCGCAGATGAGAATGTTCCTTCTTCAGAGATTTGCTACTCAGAGCCTCTCTGTTTCACGTAAAATAAACATACAAAGGTGATCCCAGTTCTCCTCACATTTGCTCCGGGAACCAAGGGTTCAAAACTAAGTGAACAACATGTATTTATTTATTAAGGCCTTGCTTTGTCCATATCCCTAAGCTAGGGCGCTATTAAAATAGTACGTTTTTGACTTGAGCTAGCATTAATTGCCATATTGAAATATTTACATCTCCATTGTATTAAAAGGAGGCAAGAAAGCAAAGATGATGAAGGAGGTGGGGTGTCTAATCCCCTCATACAGGCTTCTCTCTCTCTTTTTTTTTAAGATTTTATTTATTTTATTTGAGAGAGTGCACGCACTAGAGAGAGCAGGAGCAGGGGGTAGAGGGAGAAGCAGGATTCCTGCTGAACAAGGAGCCCGATGTGAGGCTCCATCCCAGGACCCTGGTCATGACCTGAACCGAAGGCAGACACCTAACAGACAGAGCCACCCAGGTGCCCCTCTCATGAGAGCTTCTACTGGCCTATGGGGAGGGTGAGACTTTGACACAGAGGAAGATCCCAGAAAGGAATGGAAGACCCCTCCCCCCCCATCTTCTCCTGTGACTGACATCGCATGCTTTCTTTTAAAGATTTTATTTTTTTTTTTTTTTATTTGAGAGAGAGAGACAGTGAGAGAGAGCACGAGCGAGGGGAAGGTCAGAGGGAGAAGCAGACTCCCCGTGGAGCTGGGAGCCTGATGCGGGACTCGAACCCAGAATTCCGGGATCATGACTTGAGCCGAAGGCAGTCGTCCAACCAACTGAGCCACCCAGGCGTCCCCATCGCATGCTTTCTTTGCCCAGGTCCTCAAGCTGCAGCTCCAAAAGGTTCCTGTAGGAGGCGCTCTACAGCAGTCATCAATAGAACGACGCATTGTGAAGCTTCAGTGGTTATAGTGAGCCACTGAATCATTTGTTGGGGTGACCTGCTGGGGCCGAGAAGTAACAGAATATGAAGGCATTAAAAGGGCTGAAGTCACCTCTTAGAACAGCTTCTCCAGGGGTGCCTGGGTGGCTCAGTCGGTTAAGGATCAGACTCTTGATTTGGACTCAGGTTACGATCTCAGGGTCTTGAGATAGGTCCCTGGCACCAACCATGTGCTGAGCGTGGAGCCTGCTTGGGTCCTCCCCACTCTCTCTCTCTCTCTCTCAAAAAAAAAAAAAGAAAAGAAAAGAAAAGAAAAAGAAAAAAGGAAAAAAAAAATTCCTGCAGATTCCCTGCTGGCTGGGGTCTAATGGACCACACTACCCAGCCTTGGGTACATCTGTCTTCAGTGCCTGGCACTCAGTAAGGGCTCAGTGCACATTTGTGGAAGGAACCATGCCTTCCATGAGTAAAGAAATCACATTTCTCCCATCCCCCACACAGTGTTTTCAGAGATGTGTGTGGGGATGGTCTCTGGGCTCCCTGGATACTCTGTTGCTTTGACAGCCACAGCAGGGAAAAAGGTATTTGAGGACAAAATTGATACTATATATGGTGTTACTGGCCGACAGAAAGGCAAGGGAGAAGTGGCTTAGAGAAATGTGTTCAACAGGCATTTGGAGCAGAGAACTATGTTAGATTCTGGAACCACAAAGATGAAAAATATGCACAGAAGGATCCATAACCCCCAGGAAATGCTCACCAGAGATCCCTTCATGTTGAACTCCAAGCCTGCTGTATTTTTCAAGGCTCCATCATGAAAATTGGAATAGTGACCTGGAAAGATGGAGTTGGGGATGCGTGCTTACCCCAGCACTGGCTCTTATCCCCAACATGCCCCTCTCTGAGATGGGCTACTGTCTGAAGTCTTGACTCTTCAAATGCTTCTGCCAAACTCTAACTTGACAGGAAGCCCTCCCTAGTCACTTTCTGTGTATCTGTATCTTTTCTTCTTGGAGCAAACTGCATTGCTCCCAGGAAGGACATAGTTCATCAGAATTCTGTGCTAAGAAATTAATTGCTTGCAGAGTGTGGGGTTGTCGGTGAGAGGAAGCCTCCATATTTGGCAGGTTCTATACTGGGAATATTACCTAAACCATGTGACAACTAGAGTCTTATTGATACATCAGAAAACTGAGGGTCCTAAAGTAACTTCTCTCATCAACAGAGCGAATGTTTGCTGCATGTCTAGCATGTACCAGACAAAATACTAGGTCCTGGGGAGGCAGCTTGGCAGAAGACAGATACACTCCCAAGCCCCACAAAGTGTACAGTCTTGCTGGGGATACAGACAAAGAAGTAGCCATTCCACGGAGAGTAAGAGTGCAGCACGCTTCGGGAGCACAGGAGAAGGATCCTCTCACCCACAGAGGAAGTGATATGGAAACAGACAAACACAAGAGCCGGGTTTCAGGAATGTCAAGGGGAAAATGTGGAAAAGTAAAAAGAGAAAAAAGAGAAAGGAAAGAAAGAGATTTCCAGGCAAAGTAAAACTTATGTGGGGAAGATCTTAGGCTTGAAGGAAAGGCAGGGACAGTGTGGATCAACCACACCTCCTCCCAGAAAAGATGGATAGTACTCACAGGATATAAAAGCTGGAACGAGAAGGCATAAATCAAAAAGAGGAACTAAGAAGGAATCAAAACAAGGGTGGGGATTTTGAAGGGAGCCAAGAATAAGACTTTAAAGATAGCATTCCTTAGTAACACGTGTGCTTGTTACAAGGGAGCCACTAATTTGACTCTAAGCTATCTAGGAATCAACCCCGAAAGGAAAAGCTGGTGGCCTCTCCTGAGGAGACTTCCTCAGAGGAAGGGTGACTCTGGACCACAGAGGCCCTCAGGCCCTAGCTAAGCAGGTCACAGTACTCCACTGATGGGCAGCCTGGAGACATCCCCATGCCGATGTCTGTCTGTCACCCCCAACGTACCCTTTAGGGAAACAGTTCAGCCAATGGCCGGGCCAACATCATCCAGGAGCCCCATTCTGTTCACGTGACTTAATACCAAGAAAGATCTTAAAAGAGCCAAGAGAACGGAAGAACTGTTTGTCCTTCAAACAATTGAACCTAGACTCATCCTGCCAAGTTTTGGAGTGTATTAGTGATTAGCTGCAAACTGCACCTCCTTACAGAAAGTTGCATTTCAGCTTATCTACACTGTCCAATGAGTATAGACCATGGGCTTTAACATCAAACCAAGTTGAGGGGAGACGTACTTAGATGAAAAACTATCTCTGTCCTCGATCCCTTCAAGTCCTACCTGAATATCATCCTCTCTCCAGGAGCTTTGTATGTTTCCAAACCAAAGGTTTCTTCTCCCTCCCCTAAATTCTCAGTGTGTTTTTACCCTTTTAAAGGCCCTTACGTATCACATTCAGTCTGGGGCTGTCAGTCCAGAGTTTAGCTCCTGTGATGTGCTCAGCACGATGCCGCCATCACATTCTCGATCAAGAAAAACTCACTGAATGAAATCAGTACTTTCCAAATCACAACTTGGAAAATAGCCCGTTTTTCACATGACAACATTTTATTGTGCGTGGGGGTTCAGCCATTTGTGCAGAAGACCTACATGGTGGCCTTTAACTTCTTTGTGCAATGGTTTGTGTTGAATGTTGAACCTCCTCAGTTTGCGTGAGACCTTTTGTGACCTCCCCGTCTACAATGTGAGGTCATGGGTAAAGGTCATATCCTTTGAGGGAACGTAAGAGCAGATGGAACAAGGAACTGGAAAAAAAAATGTAATGCAGGAAACAGCCTTGACATCTGGCCCTAACACACAGACTGGCTGGAAACACGGGGCCTAATGTGGTCTTAGAACACAAAGGCTGACATTCACCGAGCCCTTGGTATGTAAGAGGGATTGTTCTAGGCTTCTTAAAACATTTTGGTAGGCGTGAGTTGTATCATTTCATCATCACAATAAGCTGCACATTATTAGGACCATTTCTGTAGCCGTGAACACCAAAGCTCAGAGTAGTTAAGTCAACCACTCAAGGCAGCATCATTAGTCATTTGCAGAACAAGGGTTGGACCTCAAATCCACCTAACTTCAAAGCTTAGGCCTTCCCCAGCTGAGAGGGCTGAAATCCAGTCCTGCCAGTTGGGAGACTCAGGACATGTCGCTTAACCCCCTAGTCACACAAGAATCCGTTTTCTCTTTTAAAAACCACAGGTGTCGGGGCGCCTGTGGCTCAGCAGGTTAGGCCTCTGCCTTCGGCTCAGGTCATGATCTCGGGGTCCTGGGATTGAGCCCTGATTCGGACTCTCTGCTCGGTGGGGAGCCTGTTTTCCCCTGCCTCTCTGCCTACTTGTGATCTCTGTCTGTCAAATAAGTAAATAAAATCTTTAAAAAAACAAAAACAAAAAACCCCCACAGGGTCTTTGGGGCAAATACCCAGTAGTGCAATTGCTGGGTCATAGGGTAGCTCTATTTTCAACTTTTTGAGGAACCTCCATACTATCTTCTGGAGTGGCTGAACCAGCCTGAATTCCCACCAACAGTGTAAGAGGGCTCCTCTTTCTTCACCTTCTCGCCGACATTTGTCATTTCTTGACTTGTTAATTTTAGCAGTCCTGACTGGTGTGAGGTGGGATCTCATTGTGGTTTTGATTTGCATTTCCCTGATGCCGAGTGATGTGGAGCATTTTTTCATGTGTCTGTTGGCCATCTGGATGTCTTCTTTGCAGAAATGTCTGTTCATGTCCTCTGCCCATTTCTTGATTGGGTTATTTGTTTGTTTATCTTTGTGTGTGGTGTAAGAAAGTGGTCCAGTTTCATTCTTCTACATGTGGCTGTCCAATTTCCCCAACACCATTTGTTGAAGAGACTGTCTTTTTTCCATTGGACATTCTTTCCTGCTTTGTTGAAGATTAGTGGACCATAGAGTTGAGTGTCCATTTCTGGGCTCTCTATTCTGTTCCATTGATCTATGTGTCTGTTTTTGTGCCAGTACCATACTGTCTTGATGATGACAGCTTTGTAATAGAGCTTGAAGTCTGGAATTTGATGCCTCCTGCTTTGGTTTTCTTTTTCAACATTCCTCTGGCTATTCAAGATCTTTTCTGGTTCCATATAAATTTTAAGATTATTTGTTCCAACTCTGTGAAAATGTTGATGGTATTTTGACAGGGACTGCTTTGAATGTGTAGATTGCTCTGGGAAGCATAGACTTTTTTAAAAAATATTTTATTTATTTATATGACAGACAAAGATCACAAGTAGGCAGAGAGAGAGGCAGAAAGAGAGGAAGGGAAGCAGGCTCCCCGCCGAACAGAGAGCCTGATACGGGCCTCGATCTCAGGACCCCAATGCGGGGCTCGATCCCAGGACCCCGAGATCACGACCTGAGCCGAAGGCAGAGGCTTTAACCCACTGAGCCACCCAGGCGCCCCAAGCATAGACATTTTAACAATATTTATTCTTTCAATCCATGAGTATGGAACATTTTTCCATCTCTCTGTGTCTTCCTCAATTTCTTTCATTAAGTGTTTTGCAGTTTTTAGAGTACAGATCTCTTTGGTTAGGTTTATTCCCAGGTATCTTACGGTTTTGGGTGCAATTGTGAATGGGATCGATTCCTTAATTTCTCTTTCTTCTGTCTCATTGTTAGTGTATAGAAATGCAACTGATTTTTGTGCATTGATTTTATATCCTGCCACATTGCTGAGTTGCTGTAAGAGTTCTAGCAATTTTGAGATGTAGTCTTTTGGGTTTTCCACGTAAATTATCATGTCATCTGCCTAGAGTGAGAGTTTGACTTCTTTGCCAGTTTGAATGCGTTTTATTTCTTTTTGTTATCTGATTGCTGAGGCTAGGACTTCTAGTACTATGTTGAAAAATAGTGGTGAGAGTAGGCATCCCTGCCGTGTTCCTGACCTTAGGGAAAAGGTCTTAGTTTTGTCCCATTGAGAATGATAGTCTCTGTGGGCTTTTCATAGATGGCCTTTATGATATTGAGGTATGTTCCATCTATCCCTATACTGTGGCGAATTTTAATCAAGAGAGAGTGCTGTAATGATCTGAAGGGGCACATGCACCCCAATGTTTACAGCAGCAATGTCCACAATAGCCAAACTATGGAAAGAGTCAGGATGTCCATTGACAGATGAATGGATAAAGAAGATGTAGTATATATATATATACACAATGGAATATTACTCTGCCATTAGAAAGGATGAACACTTACTATTTAAATTGATGTGGATGGAACTGGAGGGTATTATGCTGAGCAAAATAAGCCAATCAGAGAAAGACAATTTGCATATGGTTTCAGTCACATGTGGAACAAAAGAAATAGCGCAGAGGATCATTGGAGAAGGAGGGAAAACTGAATGGGAAATAATCAGAGAGGGAGACAAGCCATGAGAGACTCTTAACTATAGGAAACAAACTGAGGGCTGCTGGAGGGGAGGGGGGAGGGGGATGAGGTAATTGGGTGATGGGCATTTAAGGAGGGTGCATGATGTGATGAGCACTAGATGTCATATGCAACTGATGAATTATTGAACTCTACATCTGAAACTAATGATGTACTGTATGTTGGCTAATTGAATTTAAATAAAAATAAATAAAATAATACCATGGGCATGGTATAGGACTTTTCCTACAGCTTTGCCTTGAGGACAAAAGGAGAAAATACATATAAACACAGTACTTGGAAAATAGTAAGTACTCAACAAAATTTTGTTATTAATATTTGCAAGCTCTGCTATCTACTTGGGCAAGGAAACTTGTGTACACTCAAAGTGAGGTAATCTAGCCTAAAAAGAACCCAAATTCATTAACATCTTAGAGATCGTAGTAGTTTACTGGGGCTGCCATAACAAAGTGTCACAGACTGAGGGGCTTAAACAAAAAATGTATTTCCTCCCAATTCTGGAGGCTGGAAGTCTGAGACCAAGGTGTTGGCAAAATCAGTTTCTTCTGCCTTCTCTCTCCTGGGCTTGCAGATGGCCATCTTCTCTCCATATCTTCACATGGTTTTCCCTCTGCATGTGTCTGGGTCCTAATCTTCTCTTCTCATGAAGACACCAGTCATATTAGATTAGAGACCACTGTAATGTCCTCATCTTAACTTATTTACCTTCTTAAAGACCCTTTCTCCAAGGAAAGTTGCATCCTCAGGTAGTGGGGGTTAAGATTTCAGTGCATGAATCTGAGGGTGTGGGGGGGGGGTTAGGGAGGACACAATTCTGCCCAGAGCAGAGGGCATTAGTAATGTTTTTCTAAAAATATTTAGTGTTTTATATTTTCTCCATTGAAGGCATTTTAGATCACACTCACTCGGCTTTGAGTGGAAAGCCCCTTTGAGAGTTTTCTGAAGACAAATTATTGCTTTTTAAAGATGGTATTGTCAACAGGGACCATAACGGGCTTTTTTGCATTTTTATTTTGGAATTTATGACATGCTACACTTCCCTAGGGCTGCAGGCTAATCACTTTATGTACATCATAATAAAAATCATGTTTGCCGGGATCCTTTTCTGCACCAAAAGCCAGGACCGGAATAGAGAAAAGCAGAAGCTTGACAGAGGTGGATATATATTTGCCAGTGGACAATGCTTCTTCTTGTTATATTTGGAAATAGGAGCATGACCACAAGCATGTTGTTGGGCACGGAGTAAGCTTATTAAATTACAAATGATGTTGCTGTAACAAAGCATGGAGATTTAAATATAATAGATTCTCTTCCTAGAGTTGACTATGTAAATGGCCCCATTAGTGGTCCCATGTATCTGTGCCCTTTGCCTTATAACTTCATGGTTTCACTCTGAATGGTTCAGCCTTGTGACTTGTTCTGTCCAATAGAATGCAGCAGAAGTGGCAGAATGCCTGTTTCAAGCCTACCCTTTGAGAGGCCTTATATACTTTTATCTGTTCTCTTGAATAATTGGGCTGATTGCACTTGAACTTTGACGTTACCATAAAAATAACCCCAGGAAGCTTCCTGGAGGCATTGTGAAAAGAACCTGGAGACTGAGACATGTGGAGAAGGGTCAATGGACAGGTTCATCTCCAAGAGCAGAGCCACCTAGATCAATCTGCAATGACCGACAGACAAATGAAAGAGAATATCCAAGAAGAGAAGAACTATTTAGCTGAGCCCAGTTCAAACTGCTGATCTGCAGAATCAAGAGCTTCAAAAATGGTTGCTGCTTTAAGTAAGTAAGTTTTGGGGTGGTTTGTCACACAGCAATAGCTAACCGAAGCTACAATTGCTATGTGTAACTAGCAGCAAGAAGTAAGAACTGCAGCAACAAAATCCTAAATCCTGTGGCACTGGCTTAGGGGCCAGACAATAAGCAGAAAACTGTAGGAGTCTGGAAAAATGGTAGCCCATGTTAAATAGTGCAAAACAGTTGGTGGGACCATTGTCTATGGTAGGTTGAAAGAGAGAAAGGTACCCTATGAATTTTAGATTCAGGCAGGGAGAATTCCAGACAGAACTTGAAATTGTCTACTGCTAAAGAAAGAACTGGCCAGCTTGCAAGCTGAATTTAGAGGGAATACAGAGGGTTCAGAATAAGATAGGATGGAAAATAGAACTTGCTCATCTTTAGTGACTCAAACCTGTAAAGAAATCAAACCCAAGGCATTGCCAGAAAGATGTAAGCTTCGAGTAAACTGCAAATCAAGATCATAGTTATAAGACCCTTTGTTAAGACCTTGGAAAGAATGAAGGCAGTGCTTAGTATAGTCTCTCAGCAGAGCAATGGGGCTCCTGGAGTCTTAGGGATGCCACCCCATTGCAGTCCGAAGGCCAAAAGTAGCTGAGAATAAGTCTAGAGAGCCACGCATGTCTCAGAAAGAATCTGTCAACTAGAGGGGATTCAAATCAGATCCAATGTAATCCCATGGAATTTTCAAAGGAATTGTAAAGGCAAAAGTGCCACCAGTTTGGACTAAAACATTCTGAATTAAAATTGTTCAACAATTTCAAAGGTTTCTGGGTCTCCAGTGCTTTACAAGCAGGTCCCCCATGCTTCATATGGCACATTTTCCTATGTCTTCTTCAGGAGTGGCTAAGGAGGGTGATGGAGAAGGAAGGGTGTTCCAGAAGGCAGAGCCATGGAGAATGATGGAGTGACGAGCTACTACCAGGACTGTTGCCCAATTCCATCGTGGGGGAAATGGAAATATGTACACCAGGGAATTTCAGAATCATCAGACAGGTGCCTTCCAATCCTCTCCTCTTTAAAGGGCAAAGTTTATCTTTCGTCTATTTCATCATTGTACGTGGGGTGTGTGGGAGGCAGATAAGTTGTGTTTTTAGTTCATAGGTCTTTGGATCAAGAGGAGCTACATTTGGACCTAATGTTAGTCACAAAATCCTGGACTTAGAACAACATCCAGTGCCATAATGAGCTGTAGGTTTTGGAGATCTTTGGCAGGGTATGAGTATGTGAGCACTTACTCTTGCATGTAAACACTTATAGCCAGATGCTGGGCTGGGGTATACTGTTGCAAAACTGGCCCCAATTCTCTTCCCACCCTTGTATCCAATGTGGACTTTGAAGCTCCATCCACTGAAAGGTGGAGTCTCTTTCTCTCCCATGAGCCCAGGCTGGCCTTATGATTTGTTTTACCCAGCATACCATGGTGGAAGCAGTGGTTTTCTGGGTCCAAATCTAGGCTTCAAGAGACCCTTCATGCTTCCACCCTCTCTCTCTTGATTTGCTGCCTTGCTATGAGAACAAGCCTGAACTAGCCTATTGGGAAATAAGAGACTCTTTTGAGTGGACCTGTGTCATCCCTACTCCCAATGGATTTTCTAGCTGGTCCCAGATGTGTCAACATGCTTAGCCAAGATCATATGAACCCACTCTAGATTAGCAGACCTCCCCGTGAGAAATAGAAGATTTTTGTTGTTATTTTATACCACCAAGTTTTGCAATGGTCTATTATGTTCCAATAACCAACTGATACTCTCTCACATAGCAGTCCAAAGGTTGGTGGTCCATGGGTGGCAATATGTGGACATCAACACATGGTTTCCATCATGGAGTTCAAGGAAGTTCCTCCATTTGCCAGTATTTTCCATCCAAAGGGAAGGAAGAAACACTGAGGGAGGGGCGTGCGTGTGTGCATGCCTAATAAGTTTTTTTAAAAGGGCAAGATCCAAAAATTACACAGATCACTTTCACTCACAGTTCATTGCAAGGGGGGTTAGGAAATATAACCATTAGCCAGACAGCCATGTGCTGTGACATAAGTGATGGTCATAGGTAGGAATGGAGAAAAAACCTAAAGGAGAAAAAAAGACAATGAGATCTTATGTAAGGAATCAAATACCAATCAAGAGCTTGTGGCATTTCATGAATAAACCTACTCTATCAAAGGCCATGAATGACAGGGTCAACTTGAGTGACTCAATTTCTATGAGAACCCATGAAAGAAATTAGACTATTAGACTTAAAATCTAGAAATGTGAGTTCAAATCCTGACTGCTGTGTAAACTTGAGTGAATTGTTTAACCTTTCTAAAAAGTCTTTTCACCCTGACTTATTGGAAGGAAAAGCTTTCCCTAGGCCCCAGATGCAGTAATTGGATCAGAGTGGGAACTGGATGAGTGTTCACTGAAAGTGAACAGCAATGAGGAATCTGTACTTTACAGAGTAGAATCTATCCCTCCTGAAAGATGATTTGTAAGAGCTACAGATCTTTCTTGACTGTGATGACTATTGCACATTTTTATGCACAGTCTTTATATTTCACTAGGTAAAGCATCAAGTATGGTTTTGGTGATGGTATATCCATCCTAAAGCCTTCTTCTCAAAGAGATAAGAAATATCCAGTTTTCCCTTACACATACAGTCAGACCACCTGGGGGAGTAGGGATGCTGCCCACCACAACTATGAAATCTGAGGCTGAGCTTCTAAAAAAGTGTTCCCGCTGAAGCCAACTGATTTATTCCCCCCAGAAGGTTGTCACAACACCTTGGACTTCTAGGTCTCTCTTCTCTGGGTGGAGGTCCTGCAGTGAACTAGTTCAACGGACATTTTCAAAGCACTAAAGTCACCATCAAACATTCCTAATGTTCCTGTGACACCTTGTTGACTCTACCTAGCCAAGGTGGAGGTACATTGCCCCAACAAGGAGAGAGTGTGCTAAAGAAGTGCAGACTGTAGGGAAATGTGGAGGACATTTGCAGAACCACCTGCTGTTACTACAGTGACTCCCATTGTGTTCCTGGACCAGTTTCTCTCCCCACCTGTGTTTGGTGGAGAGTGCAGAGCTCTTCCTTCCATGGCTCCATTACCCTCCTGTGTCCCTGTCCTCAGTACTCTGTCCTGGCTTCCTAAGCTCACCCATGTCTGTGTAAAGCCTTTTTCTCCTACTCCTGCTGGCAAATTCCCACTCAGACTTAAGGTCAAAGTCAACTGTATTACCAGTTCCTTCCTCTGTACCGCATCACCTCTGTTCTAATATATATCAAAAGATATGTCATTTTTTCTGCTCCCATTTTGATCTCTACCCTGAGACAGGCAGCTCCACAAAGACAGAAATTATTTCTTCATTTTTTTTTAACCTCCAGAGCCTAGCAGCATGTCTAAGAGTGAGGAGGAACTTGTCCAAGTTCACAAAACTCCTGAAACAGAGTCCAGTCCGGGAATTTCTGCTAAATTGATAGCCATGTTAATCCCATCGTACCAGCCCAGCTCTCAACACCAGTGGTGTATTGCCTCCCCAAAGTACATGAAATGGAAATAGACTTTCAAACAGGAAGAGAATTTCACAAGATGCCCACTTCTTTTCCTTGCTGCCCTACCAGTGAACTACTTGTGTCACAGGGAAATCTGCAAGGGGTATAGTAAAAGGAAAGGCGAAATGCTCATTTAGGCTACACTGAAAACCTAGCTGGAACATGAGAAGCACTTTCCCATGCCACAGCTTCATATCCAACCCCACTATGGCACCCTGCTCTACCAGCCGGATGGTATGCTGCCGAAGACTACGTGTCTTAACCCAAGCTTTTTCCACTTGATGACAAGACAGATGAGAGCAGAATTTTGAAGCCAAACAGGGTCAAAAGTCAAGGGACTGGGATAGTGTTCAGGGGACTCTAGGTCGAGGGGTGCAGTTGGTGTTAAAAAATCCAAGTCTTTGGGAAAATATGTGTCAAAACTCATGGCTGGTCACATACCAAACCAGCCAGCATAGATGAGTTCCTGCTTTTCCTGCAATTGGTGTCTTGAGTGGGAGCTAACAAGCCCACCTCCCCTCGATGCTGTGATAAGAATGGTTATGGGAGCTTGGAGACTCCTGACCTGGGTGGGGAGGATGGAAGAAGCCAGAGACAGCTGAGTCTGAAGGCCTAGCAGGGTTGGCCTAGCAGTGTAGATAGATGTGTGTGTGTGTGTGTGTGTGTGTGTGTGTGTGTGTGTGTGTGTATTTGGGGTCAGTTAGCAGGAGATAAGAATGGGCCAGATCCCGAAAGGCCTTGGGAACCATGTTCATTCATTCCATTCACTCAACCAATATTTCTTGTACTCCTGGAGTGCCAATCACTGTGACCAATACATGTTACGATAACTGGGTCTTTGTTCTGTGGTAGGCAGGATCTGAAGTGGTCTCCAGGACCACCCCCTTCCCCAGTCCCTTCACTGTGGGGCAAAGCCTGGGAATATCGGGGGATAGCACCCTTGTGTGATGGACTAGATTGTGTTACATGGAAAGAGAGACTCTGCAGATGTAATTAAGGCTACTAATCAGTTGGCTTTGAGTTCATCAAAAGGGAAATTATAAGGGAGGGCCTGTATAATTGCAAGAGCCCATGAAATCTGAGTCTAGAGACCCAGAGATCAGGTACATGAAAAGGGTTCAATACAACTTTCTCTAATACTGACTTTGAAGATGAAGGGGAACCAAAAGGTAGTCTGTAGTTGCAGAGAGGAGCTCTCTACTGACAGCCAAGGAGGAAACAGGGACCTCAGACCTGTCATCCCAAGGAAATACATCTGTAAACAACTTGTATGATCTTGGAATAGGACCCCAACCTTCAGATGAGAATCCCCTTGGTTTTGTGATACTCTGACCAGAGAAACCAAGCATACAGCCCCAGACTCCTGACCTATAGAACTGTGAGCTAATACATTGGGTATTGTTTTAAGCTGCTGAGTTTGTGATAAATTATTATATAGTAATGGAAAACTAATATAGGGCATTTCACCACAAATTCAGATTTGATTAATGTGAGGGCATCTCCTATGTGCTGGGGTGCTGTTGGGAATGTTCATATATGCTACATAATTTAATTCTCACTTTAATCCTTCATGGGGGACACCTGGGTGGCTCAGTTGGTTAAATGTCTGACTTGATTTCAGCGCAGGTCATCAGCTCAGGGTCATGAGATAGAGCCCCCATTGGGCTTTGCGCTCAGCACAGAGGCTGCTTGAGATTCTCTCTCTCCTTCTGCCTGCTCCCAGCCCCACCCACTTGAGGCCATTCCAGTCAAAGTGAGGTCCAGTGATTTTGTGCAGTGATTGAAGAGAAATTTTCTACCTTATTCTCAACATGGGGATGTACACACTGGGAGGCATAGAACTATTGCTGACATTTTTCTCTCCAGAGGAAAGCAAACAAAAAGGGCAGAAACAAGAGACTTGGAGAGAAACGGATCTGGAACCCTGATCAAACCATGCCTATAGGTTTTGCTACTCATGGACATTTTAGTATCTATGAGCTAAATCATTTCTTTTAGTATTTAACTCATTTTGAGTTGGGTTGTCAGTTATTTGCAAGTACAACTATTCTGAAACATTACTATTCTTACTGGAGAGATGCAAAACAGATTCAAGGAGGTTATTCCTAGAGGTCACAAATCTCGTTCGTAGCAGAGTTGGGATTTAAAATCTAATCCTTTTGCCCCCAAATCAACATCCATTCCATTATACAAACTGTTTACCCAATTTGTCTTTGTCCCATCCTAACTGGCAAATGCTTTACTTTTCTAGGGAAAAATCACTCTCATTCCCCCTTCTCCTCATTACTAAAAGGACCCCCCAGCTTCACACTCTGTTTCCACTTTTTAATTTCCAGTACCAAACTAAGTCTCAGTTTTTCCAACCACAATTTAAATCCAATAAGGTCAGAATAAATCCAAAGAGAACTCTCTCTCTCTCTCTCTTTTTTTTTCTACCAGCTGTTTTTTCCTCCAACCGGTCACATCACAACCCTGAGGCATTTGGAAATAGCGGACACCTTTCTCGTTTGGTGGAGAACAGGGGCTGAGACCAGCACAGCCAGTGAGCAAAAGCACCTTGCTCAGTTGTCTCAAAATACCAAGGTAGCCCATCTGTCTCTGAGAAAAGTCTCAGGAGGTGCGCAGTGAGTAAACAAAAAAGAAAGCCCAGAGCTAAATGAGGAGTCCCACTCTTTAGCAAGCAAATGTCCCATTAATCAATGTCAAGACACCCCCACCTCCCATGGGCCCGCCATCTAAAACAAAATCAACTCACCAAATACAAGTTCCTTCCCATCAGTTGAAGGCAATATTATTAGCAGATTAGTGAACATATCCATCTGTGGTAAAGAAAAAAAACAAAAAACAACAACTGAAAAAACCCCACAAAACCCCAAAGGGTTTAGATTTTACAAAAACAGGACAAAGAATAGAACTAGCAGCAGATGGGGCGCCTGGGTGGCTCAGTGGGTTAAGCCGCTGCCTTCGGCTCAGGTCATGATCTCTGGGTCCTGGGATCGAGTCCCGCATCGGGCTCTCTGCTCAGCAGGGAGCCTGCTTCCCTCTCTCTCTCTGCCTGCCTCTCTGCCTACTGTGATCTCTCTCTGTCAAATAAATAAATAAAATCTTAAAAAAAAAAAAAAAGAACTAGCAGCAGAAAGGTGAGCTTGGGATTTCTCCCATAGAGGTTATGGCACCGCCAGCTTCACAACCCCCACCCCCACTTCCTTACCCTGTGGAGGGGCCTCGTCCCATTTCCAGACCCCACAGTGGCTTTTCCCTATTCTCAGCTCTCAGTAAGTGAGCTGAGAGTTTTGTCTTGGCCTGAATAATGGAGGCCAAAGTGCGTGCACCTGCTTGTGGGGGTAGGGGTGGGGGAGAGGGGAGGGGATATGTGCATCTGTTGGGGCATCCCTTTGTGGTCGTTCTGGGACATTTTTGGTGCAAGATGGGTATGTATTGCCCTGAAGGCCCTCCGGTGCTTTATTCTTCCAGAATTCTCCAGCCTGGCAATGATGGCTGTGTGGCCAAGAGAGAGCCTTCAAATGACCCAGGGGCCAGGAGCGGGGCTCCGGTTTCCCACTTGGGGAGAAGCAGGTGAACCATTTGGGCTGTACGGAGAAGGGTAACAGAACAGAGACAGAGCAGGAGTGGCCTCCCCACCGCTGGCGCCTGCGCTGTGAGTCAGTCATGGACCGGGAAGAGGGGGTTTGGCATTGTGCTTCTCTTCTTTCTTTTTAAGAATATGATAAAAGTTACAGGCCTTGTAGGGGGGAAAATCACATTTTCCAGAGATTCACACGTACTTTGGGGACCCAATTACACCAGAGAATGCTTTGTCTTAAGACAAATCACGGTGCTCTGGAGACAGTCCCACCTGGCATCCTTCTGAATGGAGAGCAGCTAAGGGCATGAACCTGGCACTTCGCATTAGGGCAGCGGAGGTCTCTTTGAACTAACAAAGGGGGCCTTAAATCATGGAATGGAGCGTAGCCTCCTTCCGACATCTGGAATTTTAATGAGGTAGGGGCAGGCAGGCAGAGCCAGAAAGAATGCTTTAGGACTCATAGTAAAGCTTTCTTCAGAAGCATCTCTGTTGATTTTCCAAGTAGGCACTCGATAAGGATTTTTGAGGATTAATTTGTTTTATTGAGTAACAGAGACCTTTAGCATTAGCCATTGTTAAAAGGCCTCCTCCTCTGTGGGTTTGCGGAATACACTAAACACACCCCCCCCTTTTCAGCCTCATTGTCTGATTTTTGCCTCTTTTTAAGCCCCATGTAAGCTTCAGGGAAGCACATGACTCTCAGAGGCTGCCTAGTCCCCTTAGCTTTCCCGGGGCGCTGACACAAGTAGAAGGGCGAGCACAGCCAAGAACAGCAAGCCACTCACATACCCCTCCTCTGAGCCCCCTTGCTTTTCTTGAATTTTATTCTGCTAGGGGAGATGAACTGGGAGCAGACCACTTGCCCTGACCTAGTCTCGTGGCACCATAAAGGAAGGGAAGAAGGAAAGACTCAGAAGAACCCATATTTTCCCCCTCTTGAGCTCAGGCTCTCCCTGCGAAATGCCCCACAACCCCAAAGTCAGCCCTCTCTTCCAGCTCTCATCTGCTGTCCCAGATGCTGTATCCAATAAACTGCTTCCACAACAGCGGTACCCAGAAAGGGGCTCTGCTTGGTGTCCCCTTATTGAACCTCGTCTATACTCAGAGCATGCTCTTCTCTGTTCTTGGCGCTCCAACTGGCTCACTCCCCTAAGTCCAGGATTGTTCCTCCTTAAAGAGATCTGGGGAGAGAGAATGGTCAAGTTTCATGCTTCTATACACAGCTGTCCAATTTTCCCAGCACCGTTTTTTGAAGAGACTGTTTTTTTTTCCCCACTGGATAATTTTTCCTGCTTTGTTGAAGATTATTTGATCATAGAGTTGAGGGCCCATATCTGGGCTCTCTACTCTGTTCTGCTGGTCTATGTTTCTGTTTTTGTGCCAACACCATGCTGGTGATCGCAGCTTTGTAGTAAAGCTTTAAATCTGGCAACATGATGCCCCCAGTTTTGTGTTTCTTTTTCAACATTTCCTTAGCAATTTGGGGTCTCTTCTGGTTCCATACAAATTTTAGGATTGTTTGTTCTAGCTCTTTGAAAAATGCCAATGGAATTTTGGTCGGGGTGGCATTGAAAGTATAGATTGCTCTAGGTGGCATAGACATTTTAACAATGTTTATTCTTCCAATCCATGAGCATGGAATGCTTTTCCATCTTTTTTTTTAAGATTTTATTTATTTATTTATTTGACAGAGAGAGAGAAAGAGAGAAAGATCACAAGTAGGCAGAGAGGCAGAGGGAGAGGGGGAAGCAGGCTCCCTGCTGAGCAGAGATCCTGATGCAGGGCTCAATCCCAGGACTCTGAGATCATGACCAGAGGCTTAACCCACTGAGCCACCCAGGTGCCCCTGCTTTTCCATCTTTTTGTGTCTTCTTCCATTTATTTCATCTGTGTTCTGTAGTTCCTCAAGTACAGATCCTTTACATCTTTGGTTAGGTTTATTCCCATGTATCTTATGGTTCTTGGTGCTATAGTAAATGGAATCAATTCTCTAATTTCCTTTTCTATATTTTCATTATTAGTGTATAAGAAAGAAACTGATTTCTGTTCAATGGTTTTGTATCCTGCCACATTACTGAATTGTTGTATGAGTTCTAGTAGTTTGGGTGTGGAGTCCTTTGGGTTTTCCATATAAAGGATCATGTCATCTACAAAAACAGAGAGTTTGACTTTTTCTTTGTCAATTTGAATGCCTTTTATTTCTTTTTGTTTTCTGATCACTTTTGCTAGGACTTCTAGTACTATGTTGAACAACAGTGGAGAAAGTGGGCATCCTTGCCGTGTTCCTGATCTCAAAGGGAAGGCTGTCAGCTTTTCACCATTGAGAATGATATTCACTGTGGGTTTTTCACAGATAGATCTTATGAAGTTGAGGAATGTTCCCTCTATCCCTATACTTTGAAGAGTTTTAATCAGGAACGGATGCTGTATCTTGTCAAATGCTTTTTCTGCATCAATTGAGAGGACCATATGGTTCTTCTCTCTTCTGTTATTGATTTGACCATTCTCTTACACCATACACAAAGATAAACTCAAAACGGATAAAAAGACCTCAACGTGAGGCAGGAATCCATCAGAATCCTAGAGGAGAACATAGGCACTAACCACTTCGACATCGGCCACAGCAGCTATTTTCAAGACATGTCTCCAAAGACAAAGGAAACAAAACCGAAAATGAACTTTTAGGACTTCATCAAGATCAAAAGTTTCTGCACAGCAAAGGAAACAGTCAACAAAACAAAGAGGCAGTCCATGGAATGGGAGAAGATATTCACAAATGACACTATAGACAAAGGGCTGATACCCAAGATTTATAAAGAACTCCTCAAACTCCACACTCAAAAAACAGATAATCATGTCAAAAAATGGGCAGAAGACATGAACAGACACTTCTCCAAAGAAAACATACAAATGGCTAACAGACACATGAAAAAATGTTCATCGTCATTAGCCATCAGGGAGATTCAAATCAAAACCACATTGAGATACTACCTTACACCAGTTAGAATGGCCAAAATTAACAAGACAAGAAACAACAAGTATTGGAGAAGATGTGGAGAAAGGGGAACCCTCTTACACTGTTGGTGGGAATTCAAGTCCGTGCAGCCACTTTGGAAAACAGTGTGGAGATTCCTTAAGACAATAAAAATAGATTTTCCCTATGACTCTGCAATTGCACTACTGGGTATTTATCCCAAAGATACAGATGCAGTGAGAAGAAGGACCATCTGTACCCCAATGTTCACAGCAACAATGGCCACAATCACCAAACTATGGAAAGAGCCAAGATGCCCTTCAGCAGAGGAATGGATAAAAAAGATATGGTCCATATATACAATGGAGTATTATGCCTCCATCAGAAAGGATGAATACCCAACTTTTGTATCAACATGGATGGGACTGGAGGAGATTATGCTGAGTGAAATAAGTCAAGCAGAGAGAGTCAATTATCATGTGGTTTCATTTACTTGTGGAACATAAGGAATAACACAGAGAACACTAGGAGAAGGAAAGGAAGAGTGAATTGGGGGTAATTGGAGGGGGAGATGAACCATGAGAGACTGTGGACTCTGAGAAACAAATTGAGGGTTTTGGAGGGGAGGGAGGTGGGGTGTTGGGTGAGCCTGGTGGTGGGTATTATGGAGGGCATGTATTGCATGGATCACTGAGTATGGTGCATAAACAATGAATCTTGGAACACTGAAAAAATAAAATTAAATTTTAAAAAATTCCATAATGAACAGATTTGTTGAGATGACTGGGAGTTTAGGTGAAGCAGTATAAAAAATTATTAGCACAGAGAGGAGCCTGGCCCAGAAGGAGTGGAGATGTCTGCCTTTATCACGGATAAAATGTGGTGGACAAAAGCAGATTATAATTGAGAGCATGTTAACAAGGGCGGCCAATTAAGCTAATTCTTGCTTTAGACACTCTCCGTCTGCCAGTGGAGTTTATCATATCATTTGTGTGATTAAACCAAAATCGATGTACGGGGCAGTTGCTGTGAATGCAGATATATTTCAGATGGAAACGAGAACTCCTTAGATGTGAGTAGGAAATGAATGAGCAGGGAAAACTGGTCCCTTTCAACAAGGACAGTGCAGGTGACTGTGGCCCTTTGGGTGCTGGTAAAACTTCGAGCTGAATAAAACTAGTTCTAAAGTACCAGTTCAATGTTAAAAACCAGCTTAAAAAAAAAATGCTCGTAACTTAGTTTAATACAACAGTCTGATCAAGAACGCAGAGGCTCCCAGGAGCCTTCCCTTGTTCCAAACATGGCACAGCCACCACACCCCCGCCCAGCCAACATCAGCACAATACATTCTCCTTGCTCCCACACAGACGGTTCGTCGTCTTCTCACTCTATCTCCAAATATCTGTCTGGCTCCAGACTTGCCTAACTTCTCATTTTCCCCGGTAAGAATTCAGCCCAAGATAAGTCACCAGAAGCACAGGAGAAGTTGGTTCTCACTGTCTGTCCCCTCGGCACACCTCTTGGGGTGGTTGGGCTTTTCCACAGCGGGGGACATGAGCTTCGGGAGCCTGTAGCTTCTGTCCTTCACCAGCGTGGGGGATGGGGTTGGGGAAGAGGGGCACAGCTGGACCTGGGCTCTGGGTCTCCACCTCCAGCCACACGCCCTCCCGGGTGGCCGATGTCTATCATCCTGGCGAGGTTAGCATCCCCACTCTCTCTCGAAAGGCTACACTAGATCTTCACTAATACTGATTTTAGAAACGCAGAGGCTTCAGATATAACCCGAAGAAGCAAATGTGGCTGGAATGCTTTTGAGGCAGCGCTTTCCAAGATCTGTTTCCAAGGCTGCACCCGGGGCCAGTCACTTCCTTCAGCATCCGTCTTCACTAGCTACCTGCCTTGTACCAGGCGGTGTGCACTGGAGCGCATGAGTAGGACAGGACCCCGCTTTCCAAGAGCTTGAAATCCAGTGAGGAAAACAGATAAGCATGCATTTTCAGCATAGAGAATTGCAATTACAAAGGCTAAAAATCATCCAGAGGAAAGACCTTTCACCTGTGCTGGGTGAGGGAGAGCTTCTGAAGGGGATGGAATTGCCCCCACAATGAAAGGATGACTGAGTGCAGCAGGCAGAGGGGATGAGGGCGCCGGCAGGGCGGCGTGTGGAGGGCATTCCCAGAGGGCACAGCAGCTGCTAACCCACTGCGGCGAGACACACCATGGAAGCAAGTCAAGGCTCAATCCGAGAACCCGGGGATCATGACCTGGGCCGAAGGCAGGCACTTAATTAACTGAGACACCTAGGCGCCCCAGACTCAGAATTTGTAATGCAACGGAAATCATATTCAACCACTAACACTTTAGGAATCTTCTTTTTGGAAATACCTCCCTAAAACATAAGCCTTCTTTTTGCCTTTCAAATAAGAGCTTCGTATTGAGCTCAGTTTTCTAAGAAACTCAGGGCTCATTCTCAGAGAGTGGCATGGCCTGGCTGAGGACGTGGAGAGGACAGAAGTGGTAGAGATGACTTGATTAGCTGGAGGAGGGGGACGTTTGTGACCATGCCATTTTGTTCCTGGACCTCGGGTGGTACTAGGGATGGTACGGAGAACAGAGCCTCCCAGCAAACTCAAGACTCAAGGCACATGCCATGCGCTCAATTCCACTATCAGCCAAGGAGTTCAGCTATATTTGAAACGAAACCAACAAACAAAACCGAAACCCTGCTGTATCACACCACAGAGTCTCCCACTTATTGGGGAAAGTGCCATTCCATATGCCAAAACTACAAAAAATGAGCTCTTCAGCTATAGAGCCCACTGATGTTAGACCTCAATATTTGATAAATCAGGATTAGATTTGACAAATGGAAACTACTAGAAGAATGGGAAGCCTTTGCCTCCTGGTGAAATTAAGGTGCCTGATGGATTCAGGTTTTGGAAGCTCTTACGTCCAAACAGGGTAACTCTGAAACATGGGATGAAGGTTAGACCACATCTCCAACAGGACCTGAGACTAACAAGAACGGATATTTGCCATCTTCCCTCCAAAAAAGTACACACTGAACACTGATCTTACTGTGTGGCTAATGAAGCTAGAGCATTTTCTCAGGATTAGCCAAGGCTCAGAGTACCTCCCCAAAAGGAAGGTCTTCCCTTAGAAAGGCTCATTTGATGAAAGATAAATTGTAGGGACGCTTGGGTGGCTCAGTTGGTTAAGCGGCTGCCTTCGGCTCAGGTCATGATCCCAGAGTCCTAGGATCGAGTCCCACATCGGGCTCCTTACTCGGCAGGGAGCCTGCTTCTCCCTCTGCCTCTGCCTGCCACTCTGCCTGCCTGTGCTCGCTCTCTCTCTCTCTCCCTCTCTCGGACAAATAAATAAATAAATAAATAAATCTTGAAAAAAAAAAAAAAGAAAGATAAATTGTAATCTTGGACACTGAAACATACCCACTGCAGGAGAATAATGCCACAATGGAATTAGCCAAGAATATTGGAAAAGGATAGAAGGACTATCAGAATTTGTGAGTGTTATCAGTGCTGTTGAGAGGGGAGCAGCCTGCCCTTTCTGGTCTGCATTCCCTCTGGTGAAAATGGGAATACTATGCAATCATAGCTTGAACATCTAACTTCTTTATTCAACTCTATGCCCACTGGGCAACATTCTGATATTGACTTGGCTTTTCAAATCAATTTCCATATTGGAGAGAGGACATGCTAACCTGCCAACAAGAACTTCTAAGTACCTCCCTGGGAGATCTATTTCCCAATGCTGAAAACTGACGATTTCACTTTGGCCTGTTACACAACATCTTGGAAGTTAGGCATGAATGAACCGGGCCCCTATGAGCAAAGAGATTATCCCTGGGTGAGCTGACAGAAGTTTCTGGATCTTGCGACGATGCCACCAGGAAGCAGGGAAACCAGCCTTAACACCCTTCCTTGGTTGCAACACTGAGCTTCCAGTAGCCATGGGATGAAGGGACCCTTGGCAGGATGTAAATTCCAATGTGTTTCTCTGAGAGGAAGTACATTTTCTAGAACTTGATCCAAGGGCATGACTGAGAAAGAACCAAACTCCTTTTGCACAGGAAAGACAAGACCATGATGCTCTATGAGATTTATAGGCTCCCTCAAGCTGCGGCAATCACCGTGAATATTGATACAGTGCCTACCATGTGTGAGGTAGTGTGAGGGAGATAGAGCAGGAACCAGGCAGTTTTCTTTTCCAGAACTTTCCACCTAAGAAGGAGGAGAAGATAATACTGGTATGCATTACAGAATATAGCACTGAAATGCCATTAATAGATCAGAGGAGGAAATATTATTTTTCATATTAAGCAAGCACATACACAGAACCTACTTTATGCCAGCTGGTATTTTCAGCACTTAATATATATTAGCCCACTTAATGCTCCTAATAATTTATAAGATAGATACTATTTTCATGCCCATTTACAGAGAAGGAAACTAAAACCCGGATATATTAAACTTTACGAAAGTCCTGGAGCTAGGAAGTGGCAGAACTGTGGAGGTCTGGTCCTGGAGTCCTTGCTCTTGGCCACCAGGCTGCTGTCTTTCAGCTGCAGGTGGAAGGACCCAAGGTAGCGTTCGTGAAGGTGAAGATATTTACACGGAGCCTTGAAGAGAGTGTGTGGCTTTTGGATATGCTGACATGGAAGGAAGCACATTCCAGCAAAGTAAACAGTGTAAAGGCAGGGAGTCTAGGGTGCTTGGAACTATTGTTTCCTGGTAAGCCTTAGCTCAAGTTCACGTTCAGAAAGAATAAGTTGTCAGAATAAAGGGCCTGAATAAAGGAAAAGGCCAAGTATGAGGGAAAAACAGTAGTTGAGTACCCAGCTTTTTCAACTTCAATTTCCATTAATTCTCTCTATTCCAATCCTTAGCTGAGTAATTGACTTGAAAAGAAGGTATGGGTTTGATAGAAGCAAACTTCCATTGGGACCTTGTAAGTTCAAGGATCCAAATCATAGCCTGTCGTGGCATGGATCCAGGGGTGGAGTTAACCATTGCCCCAGAACCAGGCTGGCATTTCCTGATCGGTGAAGGGGCAAACAGACCACGTTTATTTTTTAAAATCCTACAACAAAGGAGAAAGCAATTCTGGAAGATCAGGGACAATGCTCTCTTTCTTAAGAAAAAGCCAACCCTATTTTGAATGTAAGATCTCTTCTACTGCTACAGGGCCATCTCATGAAGCTTTAAAAGCAACTACACCATAATGGCAGCGCCCTTCGTGAACGATGAAATTGCTGAGTACAACACTAAGTACGAGGCTTGAAGAAACTGTGTGATAGTTCCTTTGACTGATGCTTGATTGCTTCATATCCATCTCGTGAGTTGGGATCATGATTACAAATCAGAAAGACTAAAGAACAGATACATGATCCCTCAAGAGCTGAGTGAAGACAAATCCAAGGTTTTGGACCCTTCTCTTCAAGTATCATGTGGGTAGGTGCTGTAGCTTCTTCTGGTGGGTACACCAGCCTCCGGCTCAGTCCCACAGGCTCTGGTGGAAGGTGGGGGAGGTGGTGGGATGGTGACAAGCGGTTCACATTTCAATATAGCCCAGTCCAGATGTCGGATCCTTGCGTCTGTCATCTTCATCCCAGATGAAGAGCTTTGGGTCTCGAAGGACCTTAGTTCAAATCCCTACTCTATCACACACTAACTGCAATTTAGGGGAACTTCCTGAACTTCGGTGCATCACAGTATGCTATCATGGAAAATGGAGATTGTAACATTTTATTTAGGACACTTGGGAGACTCAAATGCAGTGATGCAGACTGAGCACAGCGCCTGATGCTTAGTAGATGTTCAGGAAGACGTTCATTTCCCTTGCCTTTCTTCCTTGATGAAGGTCAGCTGCATTTCTGTAACACCAAACATTCTTTTCTTTCTTTCTTTCTTTTTTTTTTTTTTTTTTTTTTTTTTTTTTTTTTTTGAGGTGGGGAGGGGCAGAGGGAGATGGAGAGAGAGAATCTTAAGCTGAGCGTGGAGCCCGTCTGGGGACTTGAACTCATCACCCTGAGATCACAACCTAAACCAAAAATTGAGAGTCGGGGGCTTCCTGACTGAGTCACCCAGGCGCCCTGTAACACCAAACATTCTGAGTATGAATATTTTATCTGCTCCTCAGATGGTTCAAGAAGGCAACCCTCAAAATCAGAGACTCAGTCGTTGGAGAAAAGAACTGGAACTAAGTAGCAAAAAGAGAACTGAAATCCAAGCCTGTTGGAGGTGATGGCAAGAGGAAGGTATTAAGTTTATAGGACGGCATGAAGACACAAGAGAAAAATACTCAGGCCTCCCGAGCTAAGAGTTCTAGAGTTACCTGTCTGCTGAAATAAAGCCTCTGGCTAACAGGATGTTCCCAGGTGGACCCTGAACTTGCCAACTCCATCATTAAGCATGGGCCAAGGAGAGGGATGGGTTGCCCAATGCAGCCGGGGAGGGACAGGCTATTCACAGCACACCTCCTACAAAATATCTAAGAGCTTCGGGACAGGTTGCATGTGGGAAGAGGTTCAAGACAGTCCGAGGCAAGACCTCGATTTCTCAAAGGATTTGCTTTGCCCCATCGCAAACAGAATTGCCAAGCGCCCTCAGAGAATGAAGCATGAGAGCAGCGGCTGGTATGGGGCAGGGCAGAGCCTCCCAAAGGGTCATCCTGCCCCTCCCTCCTTTCCTCCCTCCTCCAACCACCTGGCCCGGCCCACCCCGGGAAAGTTCTGACGCTGGAGCCAGGGCCGCAGGTCAGCGTCTGCTGCAACCGGAGGCGGGGGCGGGATCTCGCAGGTAGAGGGAGGGGGCCGGTTGGCTTCTGCAGCACGGCCCAGCTACTCAATGCCCAAGTGTTCTCCTAGCGTGTTGATTACAGATTTGCAGAAGTTGAACCTTCTGTTTTCCCATGAGCTGTTGGAGCCAGGGATGCTCTGATCAGTCACTGAGTTGTTTATCCATAACCCAAGGTTAGGACTCCTGAGTTATAATTCTTTCAAGATTTCATACCCTCCTTCCTACCACCTACTAGGAAGGCAGCTTGGTTTAGAGGAAATCATGGCTTCATTGTTTATCTGGCTTAGGAATGAAAACAGTGCTTGTGAAAGTAAAGAAACCCCCTGTTCGGTCCACTTGGGTGTTAAACACATTTGAAGGGTACAAGGAATAATGTATAATGAAGGCTAAAGTGAACAAGTTCGCACAAGTTCGTGAGCCTAGGAACGAAAACAGCAAACTTGAGACCTCAAAGATAAAATAACAGGGAGGACATTGGGTGAAGGAGAGGAGAAGAGAGTTGGGGGAAATCAGAGGGGGAGACAAACCATCAGAGACTGTGGACTCTGAGAAACAAACTGAGAGTTTTGGAGGGGAGAGGGGCGGGGAGGTTGGGTGAGGGTGGTCGTGGGTATTAAGGAGGACACTATTGCATGGAGTACTGGGTGTGGTGCATAAACAATGAATCTTGGAACACTGAAAAAATAAAATTAAATCTAAAAAAAATAGAAACAACAACTTAAAAAGATAAAACATTAGCATAATGAAAATTATAAGTATAAAGTCAATATCTTGATTTTCTACTGGCTGTTTATCAGCTGCTCTCAAGGAAAAATGTCTATATTCCTGATTTTGAGGACCAAGAAAAATTTAGAGTCAACTGTTAGTGTGTCTTATTTAGCTTTTCTTATATAATAAAGATAATAAATATAATATATAATTTCTTATATAATGTTTAAAATTTGGAGAACACAAAAATGAAAAAAGCACCACGAAGAAAATTAAAATCATTCTGAATTCTATAATGTACGTTATTAGCATGTGACTCATTTTCCTTCTGCTGCCTCTAGGTATATATATAGATGTATTTACATAATTGAGATAAATTACACATCAAATTCTATCCCTTGAATTTTTAAGTCACTATGTCATTAATAATTTTGCATGGTGTTTAAATATTATCTGTTAGTATGTATTCAAATTGGAAATAACTGTCTTTTCCAATTTTACAAATACTGCATGCTTTTTTGAAACTATTTAAGAATAAAAATATGTATAATAAATTAAAGTAAAAATCATGTCATCAATGGGCACATGACAATAGTGGTGTTCCAAATGGGGAGAAGGACAACATATTCAGTTAATGGTATTAGAGCAATTGGCTATTTGTCTGGGAGTTTCCAAAATTTTATCTGTATTTCACACCATAAACACAAATACCAGATGTGTTTTTAGAGTGTTAAATATATAAAGCAAAACCAGAAAAACTACTAGAGGAACACATAGGGACCTATTTTTCTGATCTGGAGAAAGAGAGGGTCTTAAATATGTAACAAAAAATAATCAGAATATATGTTGCTAAAAATCTTAAAAATGTTTGACTAAAGGACAAGCAACTCAGCAAGAAAATGTACAAAGAATATAAATGTGGATTTCTCAGGAAAAAAAAAGTCTAATGAACTGGAAAAAGACTTCAATCTTGGCAATTATCAGATAAATACAAAATAAAACAATATAAAGATATATTTTTCCTCCCTGTCAAACCAGCCAAACATTGAAAGGTTAGTACTACAGGATTGGTAAGAGAGTAGAGAAACGGCATTCTTAACTAATATTATTGGTGGAGTAAGCTAGTGTCACCTTTAGGAAAGACAGTTTGGCAGAAACTATCAATATTTAAAATACCTTCAGTCTTTCAGCTGAAAATTCACTTCAAAACTTTTCTTTTACTTTTTTTTTAAGATTTTGTTTATTTATTTGATAGAGACACAGCGAGAGAGGGAACACAAGCAGGGGGAGTGGAAGAGGGAGAAGTAGGCTTCCCACTGAGCAGGGAGCAGGATGTAGGGCTCCATCCCAGGACCCTTAGATCATGACTTGAGCCAAAGGCAGACGCTTAATGACTGAGCCACACAGGTGCCCCACTTCAAAACTTTTATTCCAAGAATACACACAGTGGTTACATGAAGCTATCAGATTAGATGTCTTGCACAACAGTAGTTTGAGATAGCGAAAGAGTGGACCCAATCTAAATGCCCTTTAGTGGGGGAATGACAAAATAAACCAGAATACATGTGTACAGGTAATGAGGTAACACAGACATATTACAGATGATTGCAAAGCAGCTAAAAAAGAGCAAGAAAGAATCATATGTAGCGATATGGAAAACACTTCAATATATACTGTTACATGAAAGAAGCAAATTGCAGAACAATATTACAGGCTAGTTCCATTTTGTTTAAAGAAAACACACCAAAAAAGCTGTGTCTGTCTATATATGTCTGTGGGTATATGGACAAATCCAGAAACATACAAACAAAACTGATAATGGTGCTCTCTGGGAAGAAAGGCAGAATTGGTGGGATGGGAGGAAGACAGAATGAAAGGGAACTTCTGCTTTTTATTTTTATCATTTTTCTCATATTGTTGGAAGTTTATGCACTGAGAATATATTCATACATCATTTTGTATTTATGGACATGCAAGCTGGGGAGTAAAGAGTTGGGGAGGAGGGAGAGACAGCATCTATCCCACAAAGCCAACCCCTGCCAGTCTTCAGGTGAACTGTCCTTCCAGATGCTTCTCTCTTTTTTCTTTTTTAAAGATTTTATTTATTTTAAATATATTTTTAAAAGATTTTATATATTTATTTGAAAGAGAGAGCAAGGACAAGAGAGAGCACGAGCAGGGGAGAGGGGCAGAGAGAGAGGGAGAAGCAGACTCCCCACTGAGCAGGGAGCCTGATTTGGGGCTCGAACCCAGGAATCACAACCTGAGCTGAAGGCAGCTGCTTAACCGACTGAGCCACCCAGGTGCCCCAATTTTATTTATTTATTTATTTATTTATTTAGAGAGAGAGAGAGAGAGAGAGAGCATGAGCGCAAGCAGTGGGAGAGGCAGAGGGAGAGGGAGAGAATCTCAGGCAGACTCCATCTAGGTATGGAGCCCATCTGGGGCTCAATCCCATGACCCCGAGATCACAGCCTGAACCAAAACCAAGAGTTGAATGCTCAACCAACTAAGCCACTCAGTTGGCCCCAGACATTTCCCCTTAATATAAACATACACACACACATACACATAAATATATATATACATATATATATTCTGTGTATTATGTGTCTTTCTCTCTCTCATATATATATATATATATATATACACACACAGAAGTAGAATTCATTTATGCATTTGTTCATTCAACAACCATTTTTGAATGTGTACGATGTTGAAGATTCTGGGTATTGCAGTAAGCTTGAATTCCTGATCTCATGTTAGTGCAGGCAACAGATAATAAGCAACAAAAAATACATAATTTTAACTGGATATAAGTTGTATGAAGAAAATAAATGAATGCTCATATTATACATACAACCGATGTAATCTATCCAATGATATGGAATCTTTCTTCTGTGTTCAATGTAGATCCACACCAATATTTGTAATGGCTGAACCAATATCGTATAGATGAGCCATGGTTTATTTAAATAATTGGCCATTAATGAACACTTCAGTTGTTTTTACTACTATGAGCATCTTTGTGTACTTGTAATTATCACCTTCAGATAATTCCTAGAAGTGGAATCATGGGATGTTTCAGTGGTAAAAGAGAATTTCTTACTTCGAAAAGTGCTACCAACAAGGGCAAATGCATTTTATCTAGTCACATGGGTCCTTACTTGCCCATCCCTAAGGAGTCTTGTGTCTCCCTTGTTCAGAAGAGGGACAGCAATTCTATCAACCTCTTTCAGCAGATGTAACAGTTGTGGCCCAGAATGGAGGGCATGGTTGGCCCTCTGGGAAGACCAGTAAGATGGAAGATGGTGTAAGAACATTGTCTATGGTGTAAGAACATTGTCATGGCTCTTAAGGAAATTGTCCAGGCATTTGTGGACTGAGATATAAGTAAACCACCATTGATCCTCAAAATGTCAAGTGCACTTATAAAATCTGAATAACTTTGTACCTAAGTTCAAACTTCTAAACTATTAAAATATCACATCATCTTACTTAAAATTTAGGACCTGCAGTTTCAACTAATTTAGCCTACCTTCTGGTAATGAACAGGAAAAAAATCTTACAAGGTGATTTTTGCTTGGATGACCCAAGGATTTCAAGGAGGACTTTCACAAAGACTGATATATTAATAATAAACACTCAAATTGATGTAGAATCAACATGTACCATTCACCATTTTAATTGCTTTATAGATATTAATTTATTAAATGTCCATGATGACCTAATGAGGTATGTATTTAATATCCTCGAATGACAGATGGTAAAAGTAAAACAGAGAGATTTTGTAAATTGTCCAGTATCACACAGCAAGTATGTGACAGAATCAGGATTGGAATCCAGATAGTCTCATGCTAAATCCTATGTGGTGTTTTTCTTTTTATTTTTTTTATTGGGGCCCCTGGGTGGCTCAGTAGGTTATGCGGCTGCCTTCAACTCAGGTAATGATCCCAGAGTCCTGAGTTTGAGCTCCGTGTCATGCTCCTTGCTCAGTGGAGAGCTTGCTTCTCCCTCTCTGCCTGCCACTCAGCCTACTTGTTCTCTCTCTCTATCTCTCTGTCAAATAAATAAAAGTTTAAAAAAATAAAGATTTTTATTTATTCATTTGAGAGAGAGACAGAGCAAGCACAAACAGGGGAAAAGCAGGAGGAGAGGGATAAGCAAACTCCCCACCGAGCTAGGAGCCCAACCTGGGGTTGGGGTGGTGGGCTCGATCCCAGGACCTGGAGATCATGACCTGAGCTGAAGTCAGATGCTTAACCAAATGAGCAACCCAGACGTCCCTAACTCCTGTGTGCTTAACCATCGCTCTGTGCTGCCTCTCAGCACGTTGGGCTGAAGGGAAGTATACAGAATTTTATTTTTTTTAAAGATTTTATTTATTTATTTGATAGACAGAGATTACAAGTAGGCAAGAGAGGCAGGCAGGGAGAGAGGAGGAAGCAGGCTCTCCACGGAGCAGAGAGCCTGATGTGGGGCTCGATCCCAGGACCCTGGGATCATGATCTGAGCCAAAAGCAGAGGCTTTAACCCACTGAGCCACCCAGGCGCCACGGAAGTATGCAGAATTTTAAATTTTTATTCATTTTGTTAACTGGCCCTTCAGAAAGAATTTATCAGTTTAAAAACTCACAAATGGTGGTTGTGAGAGTCTGTTTTCCGAGGCCGTTTTCAACATTGAGTACTGTGTTATTTAATCTTTGCCAATCTGATAAGATTTTAAAAAGGATATTTTTTATTAGCATTCTCTGTAACAAAAACAAACAATTTTTCAAAGGTTTATTTGCTTTTAATTTCTGGGTTTGTTTCTTCATATATTCTTTTATTTCATTTTATTTCATCTTTTCTTTGGATATTGATATTCTTTAATATATAAATAAATCTTTTGTTTGGGATATAAGTGACAAAATTTGTCATATGTTGTCCCTAACTTTTCAACTTGTTTATGACCTATTTTGATACTGGCTCATGGAAGTTGAAAGTCCAATATGTTCAAATTTTTTGATGTTATTATGATGTCTGAATTTTATAGCATGCTCATAAATATTTTTCCCACCCCAAATTTTTACAAAAATCCATCTTTTCTTCTAGCATTTTTATAGTTCCATGTTTTTTCCTGCATTGAAACCTTTTATCTATCTAGAATTTATTTTGATGTAAAGAATAAAGCAGAGATTCAGCTTTATTTTATTACAAAATTGCAAGATAGATGACCCAATGTCAACTTATATATAAAAGAAAAATTATGAAGACAAGCAGAGAAAAAAGACACACTATAGAAAAGGGAACAAAGATAAGAATTACAGGAGACTTTTCATAAGAAATTATGTAAGCCAAAAAGACATTAGAGGGATATCTTGAAATACCAAAAAAGAAAAATGAAATTGTTATCCTAGAATTCTATATTTAACAAAAATACCTTTCAAAAAACAAGATACAATGAAGACTTTGCCAGAAAAACAAAATCTGAGATTATTTTTTGCCAGCAAACTACACTACAGGAAGTATTAAAGGAAGTTCTTCAGGCAGAAGGACTATAATATTAGGTAAAAACTTAGGTCTGTACAAAGAAATAGAGTGCCAGAATGTGTAAAAGCAAATATGAAATACATTTTCCTTATTTTAAATTGCTCTTAAAGATTATTAATTGGATAAGGCAAACATAGAATCATGTTGTAGGTTTATAACATATGTAAAAGTATAATGTATGACAACAATAACACAAAAAATGGAAGGAATGAATTTGGACATAAACTGTTGTCGGGTTCAAATTTACTCTTTCAATTTTTTGTGCTATTGTTGTCAGGTTCTTACGAGAGGCAGTAAATGAAGTAATATTATTTGAAGACAGACTATGATAAGTAATGATGCCTATTATAAGCCCTAAGGCAACCACCAAAAAGCTTTAGAGAGATGTAACAAAGCTAATAATTAGGATAAAGTGGAATCAAAAAAATCAAATTACTACAAAAGAAGGCAGGAAAACAGGAATCAAGGAATAAAGGACAAATAGAAAACAAAGCAGCAAGATGATAAATTTAAATTCAACCTTGTTAATAATTACAGTAAGTGCAAATAGTCTAAACACACCAATTAAAAGACATTTATTGGAAAAGCAAAACCCAAATATATGCTGTCCAGAGGAAACTATCTTTAAATATAAAGACAAAGACCAGTTAAAAGTAAAAAGATGAGGACTGTCTGGGTGACTCAGTCAGTTAAGCATCCAACTCTTGGTTTTGGCTTAGGTCATGATCTCAGGGTCATAGGATTGAGCCCTGCATCAGGCTCGGCACCCAGCACTGATTCTGCTTAAGTTTCTGCCTCTCCTTCTGCTTCTCCCCACCCCCACTCACACGTTCTCTAAATAAATAAATAAATCTTTTTTTAAAAAGTAAAAGAATGAAAAAAGATAGATACACAATGCATAAGGAAGCTGGAATCACTATATTAATTATCACAAAGTAGATTTCAGAATAAAGAATGCTCCTAGAGATGAACAGGGACATTACTTAATGATAAAGAGGTCAAGTCACCAAGAAGATATGTATGTTCAAAGTTCTATTGTTAGGCACATACATATCTAAGATTTTTATACCTCCCTGGTGAATGCACCAAACAACAGACCTTCAAAATATTCACAGCAAAAAGTGATAGCACTAAAAAAAAATAGATCCATAATCACAGTTAGAGATTTCAACCTTCTCCTCTAAATAATTGATAGAACAGGTAGACAGAAAATCACCAAAGCTATAGAAAACTTTTAAAATTTGATCTAATTAACATTTACAGAGTATTCTATCCAATAAGAGCAGAATGCACATAATTTCAAGTGTACATAGAACATTCCCATAAAACCTTTTATGTGCCATGAATTAAACCAAGAGAATTGAGATCATCCAAATTATGCTTGCTGCCTTCAATGCAATTAAACTAGAGAGATCACTATCAGAATATCTGGAAAATCCCACAAACAATATTAAGTTGCCCATCTGAGAACAAAATATCTCATTTATTCAGGCCTATTCATGTCTCTAGGAAGACTTTTAATACTCTCTTCATCTGTCTTATACATAATTTTAAAGTTTATCCTAGGTATCTCATTTTTATTATTTTACTTTATTTTATTGTGGTTGCTTTTGTGAATGGGGTCTATTATATTTTATTGTCTAATGGGTTATTATTTCCTCTAAGGACACTGATTTGCCTTTTTAAAAAATCTGGCCATCTTATTGAACTAATATTCCAATAATTTTATTTTATCGTGTTTTTCAAATATCTGATCAAATATATGTTCACCTATAAATAATGATATTTTCCTCTCTTTTAAAATATTTACATTGCATTCCTTCATTCTGTTGTATAATTGTATTGACTCTTTTGGAAGAATGTCAAATAAGGAAGTGGTCCTGGGTCATTGTTTTGTCCCTGGTCTGGAAGGCCACACTGCTGGTATGTCACTGTTCATCCATCCATCTGGCTTCTAATGGCTGCAATGAACTGATGGGTTATTAGGCGGACACAAGGCAGTTGCACTGTGCAGAGGAGGCTGAAGAGCCTAGTTTCATGCAGGAAACAAACTTGGGGGGGAAGGGCTGTTCTAAAAGCCTCAGGCTTCAGCAGGGGACTAGGACTGTTCAATCACAGAGGCGCAGTGCCATATACATATGACGTCAGCAGGTTTCTGCGTGGGTTTTGGAGAAGGGGCTGGGCTGAGTGTGACATAAGCGAAATGTAGACCCTGCCTGTCTTGGAGCCTGAAATTCCTCGAGGTGAGGCTCAATTTAGATACGAGGCTTTTTGTTCTGGGGGTGTCCTTCCCAAAGATACCACCATGTGCCCATTGGGCTTTCAGGGAGTCGCTCACGGCCGCCCTGGGAGTTTGAGAGGAGGCGCAGAAAGGCTGGGAAAAGCACTGGTTGCTGGCTGTCAGGAGTGGGAAGAAGTTGCTCTAAGGACCCAAGTACAAACTTTAATCATTTCACAGTGTTTTTGAGGCTCTCCAGCCACTTCCCAGGGCTCTAGAAATTTATCAAACCTTAGTAAGGAAAGTTCACACCTCCGGTGATGGCTGGGGAGCTTGAGAAAATGCCCACACAGTCCTGGTTCCTTTTTCACAGATGTGAGCCTCAAGATCGTCAGTGCCATAGTGGAAATCAGGCAACCAACTTCACAGGGAAGGCATGAAGGTAATCCAATAACACGTGTAAAATGCCTAGGCCAGCACTAGGGACCTAAACACTGAGGGCCTCGCCCTCCCCTTGTATGAAGGATGGGGGAGGGAAGGATTTACTTAATTCTTATTCTGTGGATGTTGGTGCTCTCTCCTCAATCAGGAACCCTGAGTCTCTGTGCATGCGTCTGTTTGGCTCTTTTGGGGTTCCTCGAATTGTGTCAGTGGTTAGTGGGAGGCCAGTCTGGGGTAATTTCTACAGAATAAAGAAGTATTTAAAAATGCCACTACCATTGCTACCTAACATGATATTGGGGGGGGGGTGTAAAAACACTGGGGACATCCGGGTGGCTCAGTTGGTTAAGTGTCTGCCTTCGGCTCAGGTCATGATCCTGGGTTCCTAGGATCGAGCCCCACGAGGGGCTCCCTGCTCAGCGGGGAGCCTGCTTCTCCCTCTCCTTCTGCTGTTCCCCCTGCTTGTGCTCTCTCTCTGACAAATAAATAAAATCTTTTAAAAAACAAGAACAAACAAACGAACAAAAACGCTGTTGGCAAATCAAGTCATCTGAGGTGGTGGAACAGTCCTAAATCCCCCTTTCATCTTTCCCTATTAACTTACCATGCTGTCCAGAAGGTTTCTGGGGCAGATTCTCTCTCAAGTATAGTGACACCAAAAATAAATGAGTGAACAGAAAAAGCACATGCTTTGGGTCAGGCATTTGCTTCATCTGACCTTGGCCTGGTCTTGTTTATGATGAGGCACCAAAACGAACTCAGTAAGAACAATCACGGTAATGGTCCTCCCTGTGATGACATAAATCTTGAGTGAAAGATCATAACCATCATTCCTATTTTCTTTCTAAGTAACTTTCTTGGGAGGGAAAAGCAAAATGAAGGCAAAGACTGAGTATATTCAAAGAGGAGAATCCCATAGGGGTGCTGAGTGAAATGGTAGATATTTCGGACCTTGTCCCATTTTGGATCTGAATAATAGAAAATTAGCCGCATGAACGAGAACGTTCTCCTTCATGACCTCCCTGTGCTGTGACTGATAACAGCAGGGAATGGGGCAGAAGGACGGCCTCAGGGCAGAGGAGGAAGACCCACTGGTGATGGCCAGAAGGGGAGACAGAAGCTGTCACAGTGACTCAGGGTGCAAAGGAGCAGAGAGGGTGTGACCCCAAACTAGAAAGTGTTCCAAGGAGCAGCTCTGAGGCACCCCGCAACTGTAGCTCAAGACAGAGACTTCAATGAGCATCCCTCACACTCACTTCAGGCTGGCTGGACCCAAGACACTCTAGGCGTACCCTCCTTCCAGGAAAGACTTCTCAGTGCCATGCATAAATTCTCAGTCTTATAACATCCTTGTGAAATGAGTTCCCCTTAGAGGTATTATTGTTATCCCTCAGCGAAATGTTGGGGGGCTTGAAGTTGGAAGAGACAAACCCTCAGATTTTCTTGCCCACCAGAAACTGTCCACACAGGAAAGTCAAACTCCCAATCAGTCAAGATGTCACGTGAAAGGGGGGTCCCACGTTTCTGACTCGGTTCCTTCAGCAAGTGAACCCCAGAGCTGAGCATTTGTGGGGTCAGCAGGCTTCCCTCTACCGAATGAGAAATATGGAGGTAAAAGGAGGCAAAGAATACAAACCACAGAGTTCGAACTGTATCTGGAGGCTGAGGGGCCCTGTCGCTTGCTGGGCTCATCTTTAGTCCTGGGGCCAAGCCTCCTCCATGTTAGGTAATATCCATTTTTTAAAAGCCAAATAACCCCTGTCAAATCTGAGCTGGGCTTCTCTTGTTTGCCACCAACAGGGTCTTTACTCAGGAGGGTAAGTCCTTCTTTCTCTGGGCAGCTTACCCAAGTGTTTCTTACTTCATTTCCCTTGTTCGTGACATTGGTCACTTCCACTGGCCACTTCCACTTTCTGATGATGGGGGTTCCTTACAGCTGAGTTACCTCTGATTCTGCAGGACCTGGGAAGACCGCCTGGCAGGTCCGCTTCTGAGCTTGCGAGACTGTGGATGGCTCAGTTGGCCCACAACACTGGTGGGGATGCTTGGTAAGATCTTGGTATCAGCGAAACCCATGTCACACGGGCAGGTTGGTTGTACAAAGGAGCCCAGCTCTTGTGAAGTCAGCCACAGAATCTGGTCTTTCACCACCGCATGTTTGGGACCCTCTGTAATCCTGTTCCTTTCTCAGCACCCCACTCCCACTCAACAAAAGCCTCCTTGTAGGAGGGAAGTCTCATGACCCGAGAAGTAGGTGGAGGGTCCTGCCCTCTGCGGTGGCATGGGTCCCATTTACAGAAGTGATGGTGTTGAAAGAAAAGGGGATTTGGAGTCAGGAGTCCTGGATTTCAGAGCTGGCTCCAGCGTTTGCTAGAAGCATGACCTTGGGTGAGCCTGTCAAACTCACTGAGCTTTTGTTTCTAGATCTGCAAAATTGGAATAGCAATGATCTTCCCTGCTGTGGCATTGTTGAGAGGATTCAAGGGGCAATATTAGAAAGTGCTGTGTAAACCACAAATCCCTACTCATACTCTGTTGTTATGAAGTGTTACAGTAGGGATATGGTAGCACATACACACACACAAAATTTCACACTACATTCTGATGGGCAAAATAAATGTAACATCCTTCATCACTGACCTAGTGGTCTCCAGGAGCTCCACATCTCTAGAGAACAATAAGTCATAGCAAGGACATTGAATACAACCTGCCAGACTGCAAATGCTCTTGACATTGTGCTCATTTAATTCTCATAGCAACCCTGTGAAGTAGGGGCCAATGCCAGTTCCAATTTAAGGAGCAGAGAGGAAACTCAAATATGCTTGTTAGCAGTGAGTCTCTCAGATTCAGCCCCATAGGTCTCACCAGTGCTGAGTGTCCCCCTGACCCTGGCTGAGGACACTCTCACCCCTCCAGTCGAAAGTTCTTTATAACCTCCATTGTAGCAACACTCCATGAAGTGTACCGTCCAGCCCCCTCTGCTCATCCATGTGTACCCCCCACGGGGCTCATAGAGACTCTTGGATACCTCCCAGGCCACAGCGGGGTGCCCTGCCCAGAGGCAGCCTCCAATCACTTTTATGCTAGTGTAGTCACCCCTATGTTATTGAGCACCTACCATGATCCAGGCAGTGTTGTAGGTTCATATGATCAGTGAACAAAGACCCATGCCCCAGTGGAAATGACATTCCAGCAGCTCTGAGACAAGGGAGAGAGAGGACCCTTGGAGGAGCTGCCTCCCAGAGTCCCAACAAGAAGTGAAACAAAAGTCCCTCTCATCATCTTCCCTCTCCTAGGCAGGAAAGTCTTGGCATACTATTCTGAGGCCCATATTCCATTCCACATTCCAGAAAGCCGGAAGATGGTGGCATCTCCTTTTATCATCCTTGGCAAGGACTACCTCTGCTCCAAATCTATCCTCTTTTGGACAATGGATTGGAAGGAGCTCAGGGGCACGTGTTCTCTCCACTGTTCTTGGATAGAGACACAGTCCATCTTGGTTTTTATTGTGCCAAAGGGAGATATTGAGGATTTAGACAAAACTTCCCTCTCTCTACAAAGACACAAATTCTGACTTTCAAGAATATTGTCCTGGTGAATAAGCAAAGAAAGTCAATTGTGAGACTCAAAGTCGAATGGGACCGCTCTTTTTCTAGGGGTCCTGCTCTCTCCATCCCTGGACTTCAGTGTTGAAGTTACAAGGTTGACAGGGAACAATTAATTTAGGGGGAAGCGAAAGTACGTGAGCAACCTTAGGGACTAACCAGGACAGAGACATCATCAAACAAGAGCTTCATGTTCTGACGTACATGTTGAAGGGCAGTTATTTTATTTTATTTTATTTTACTTTTTTTTGTTGGGGGGGAGGGGCAGAGGGAGAGAGAAAATCCCAAGCAGGCTTCACGCTAAGTGTGGAGGCCAATGCGGGGCTCAATCTCATGACCCTGAGGTCATGATCCAAGAGTCCAATGCTTAACCGACTGAGACACTCAGACACCCCAAGGTCAGTAACTTCTTAATGTGTTCCATGTAGCTTTCACCGTAACCCTATATAAGAATGCTTACACTGTAAATCTTTTGCTGAATGAACAAATGATTCATTAAAGAACATATTCCATGTTATTCATGGCAAGGAATAAAGTCTAAGGATCCTAAATGATAATCAAGTTACACACACACAGACACAGTATTTAACCCCTGCTTTATACTCAGCCTTGAGAGTCGACACAAAGACTGTAGCTGCCTGGGAGGAGGAAGAGAAAAATAGCACATCTGAAGCAATTACTGACCTATTAACTCAGGGAAGGGAGAGATGAGTGTGGGATAGGATTGACTGAGGCTCTTCTGGAAGAGTGAGATTGAGATAAGTAAAGGAAAGGAGGCAGGGGCGGGAGGAAGGGCAGGCACAGAGCAGGAAGGCTCAGGGCCACCAGAGGATGGAGACGATCAGAATGGGGAAGGCAGAGGAGGGAGCAGTGGGAAACAAAGCCAGATGCGGAAGGGCAATGCATGGAGGACCCAAAAAGTTCGGTAGAGGACTTTGGACTTAAGTGAGTTTCGTCAGGCTAGGCTAGATGTAATAATAAATGGACCCCAATATTTTCAAACACAGTACACGTTTACTGCTTGCTTATGTGGATAGAGTCCACATCATTGTCCAATCTCATTAGAGGTGGCTAACCTCCTCATAATAATTCAGGGACCCAGGCACCTTCCATTTCTGTTGATGACATCTCCTAAGCCCCACTGTTGTCTACTTATAGCTAATGCTCTTTTTTTTTTTAAATAAATTTTTAAAGATGTATTTATTTGTTTGAGAGAGCGAGCATGCCCAAGCAGGGAGGGGCAGAGGGAGAGAGCATCTCAAACAGACTCCATGCTGAGCATAGAGCCTGACAGAGGGCTCGATCTCATGATCCTGAGATCATGACCTGAGCTAAAATCAAGAGTCAGACACTTAACCGACAGAGCCACCAGGGGCCTCTGGTGCTCTTCTTAAAGTGTTGGCCATTTTGCTCACTTTCCACTGCTTGGAACTCAGTGATAGGAGACTTTTATACACAGAGGAGACTGGTAAATGTAGACTAGCCATGGTCCCAGCAAGAGGAAATGGATTTTGGGGGTGCAGGGTTTTGGCTGTCCCTGCCACACGTGAAAATCCCAAAGGAGCTGCGTCTAACAGTTTGGACCCAGGCCATCATTTCATCACCCAGCAGGACTAGGGAGGTGTGGGGACAGAAGCGTTAGCTGCAGATCGACAGTTCGGAGATCACAGGTGCTGTGATGAGGGCCCGAAGCTGTCTGGTGGTATAGAATGAAGAAGAAAAGAAGGTTGAAGAGAGAACGGTGGGAATGGGAAGGGGGGCACAGTATTGATGTCAGGAAATGGTTGTAACAGAGCTCAGTGAATTTACTAAAGCCAAAGTGACTCTAGGGTCTGTGACCTCAGGGAGCAGAGAGAGATGACATGTGTGACAGAAATGTGGATGGTCACTATCAGACCGAGGGAGCCAGTCTGAAGAAAAGAAGGATAATGAGGTGAGAGGCCAGATGTCTTGCAAAAGCAGCAAGAGGGAATTTCAGTGAAAGAGACGAATGTTCACTTAACTCATGTTCTGGCAGGACCGAGACCTCAACCCCTTGGGACTACAACCTCCTGTCCTCAGACAACAAATCGAGAGGCCATAGGGCCACAGATCTTCGAGGGTTGTACCAGACAAATTGGTGCCCCCTAACCTTCCATTTTTCCCTTGACCATTTAGACACAGTAGGTAGCCATGCTCTTTCTGAAAAAGGTTCCAGAAAAATGGGTGCTCCTTCTACCACTCCCCCAACCCATAAAAGTTAGCCTCCTCCCATGTGTCCTTTTCAAAGGCCACAGTCTGGTACACCAGCTGGGGGAACAAAAGCACACAGAGCTGTCCACAGGGTAGGCCCTCACTGCAGACTGACAATCTTTCAGGAATCTGAATGCCCCACAATTTACTCTCAGACCACATTCAGTCAGGGGCCCCTAGGTGGTAGGTCCCATTGTTCTCCCAGACCTCTTCTCCCTACCACTGCCCCCATACGTACACGGGCCCCTCTCAGAGAGGGCGTCCTTCTCCCCTGGGCTCAGTGACTCACGCCTGATTCAGCTGTGCTCGTCCCTTGAGTGTCAGTATTTTCCTACTAGGACATCCATTCATTCTTTTTCCCCCCCACATCAACCCGGGGAGGTGACTCACCTGCTGTGAGCTATGCCCCAAGTCCTCCCACCTCCTACACCCCCCAAGCGATGACTGGACTGGAATGAGGAACAGAGGTCAAGCTTATCAAGGGGGACCCACTCCCTAAGGATGAGGGATCCCACAGCCAGACGCTGGATGAAGGGAAGCCTCAGCCTGGGGCAGGAGTGCCTGGAGGTGTCTGGAACAGGAAGGTAGAGGATGACAAGGCCCAGGAGAGCCAAAGCAAGGAGTGGACGGCAGCCTGACTAAACCTTGAGTATATGAGATGGTATGAGCGTCCTTCAGTCCCCACCAGGGTCTCTTCATAACACCCAGAACATTCTGGTAGGCTCCGTCCCATGATTCATTGCATGCATTCCCACCGTGGCATTGAGATCTGGAACAAAGGGAAAGCCAGAGGGAGAAGCTTTTAAAGTAGCCGCGGAAGGATGACTTGGCCACAGAAAGTTACATAAAAGTGACTTAGTAGTCACAGTTACACAGGCCTTCAGAACTCTGGTGTGACTTGCCCCAGGGTGAACCCACACCCTGGGACCGAGGTAGATCGGAACAACGCTGTTATAAGTTCATCTGGCCCGGGTGACTGCTTAGCCTGGTCCCAAAACAGAGCCCTTACTTTGTCACTGAGCAACTGGAAATTCAGACAACCATGTTCAATAATTCAGCATGTTCGAGCATTTGTTTCCTGCCAGGCAGGGTGCTGGAAGAGAGTCCCACATCAGAGCTAGGAGGAGTCTGGAGACCCTCTACTCACTGGTGGCCCCAAAAGTGAAGTGACTTTCCTAGAGCACCAACCAGTCGTGACTGAGCCAGAGCAGAGTCCCTGTTTCCGGTTTCTCTTCACCATCCACTCCCTCTGGCCTTCTCCCAGGGAATTATTTTATAACACATAAGACGTTTTCTCAGGGAACCTGAAAATGGAGAGCAGGAGAAAGAAAATGTTGAACGCTGTGCAGTGATGCCCAGGTCCAATCAGGTTGATGGGGCCTGAGTAGAGGTGAGCCACCCTTGGCCCTGACCCTTCCCTTTCTCATCCAACACATTCACTACCCATTTTCTCTGCAAAACCGCCTCCTGCCCAAATTCACTGATATTCCAAGACCCAGGCAGCCTCCCCCATCCATTAAAGGTGAACAGCACTAAGAGCCACGGGAAGGAAGTCTGATTTCTCTTTCCTCCACTTCCTTCTTGTTCCTGCTTCTCCTAGCAACCCCACTTCCCCATTCCCTACCACCCCTCCCAGTTAGAGGGACTCTGATAGCAGGTCCCGGACCTAAAGTGGAATGACCCATTGGAGTCCAACAGACATCGCTTGAATCCAACCTACATCACTCACTGACTGTATGATCACCACGCGTTATTCGATCTCTCCCTCAATGTCTTCATTTAAACTTTGAAATGGATAATATCCTACCCTGAGAAAGTTTTCGTATATGAGGCATATTAACCTTACACTACCATACTAATTCAATAATATACTTAATTCTTTTATTTAATGGCCTATTCCAATCTATACTGGCCCTGGGTTGTTGTGAAGCCACAGGGCCAGAACTCAGATGAGGAGCCATTTTTCTCATCTCTGCACTCCCTTCCTTATGAGGCCTCATCAAGGACAGAATGGGGACCCTGAGGAGGGAGTGCCTTTGCCTGAATCTTAGTCCCACATCTACCAGCAGCAATATCCTTCAGAGGGGCCAGAGGGCTCTGAGCCTGCCTGGGGATGGAAGGGCTGGTGCTCTGGTCCTCTGAGAATATGGCAGGGGGGTGTTTCAGATATGGCTTGCGATGGTTAATTTTCTGTATCAATTTGACTAGGCCACGGGGTGCCCATAGAGTTGGGCATATCTGGGTGTGTCTGTGGCAGTGTTTCTGGATGAGATTAACATTTAAATCAGACTGAGTAAAGCAAGTTGCCCTCCCAGTGTGGGTGGGCCCCATCCACTAAAGCCAGAATAGAACAAAAACGCAGGGAAAGAAGGAATTTCGCCTGCCTGCTTGAGCTAGAACATCGGTCTTTTCCTGACCTTGGACTAGAACTTACACCATTGGCTCTCCTGCATCTCTAGCCTCCTGACCGCGGATGCTGGGACTTCTCAGCTTCCATAACCCTAGGAGGCAATTCTTGAATCACACACATACATGTACATGTATGTGTATATGTGTGTGCATATGTGTGTGTGTAAATACATAATCACCTGCTGGCTCTGTTTCTCTGAAGGACCCTAATGCGTGGCTGCAGCAGCATATCCCATCCCGCTCTCTCTTCTTGCTTGGCAATTTTTACCCTCCCCCATCAAGAGGCGGGAACTCTCTTCCCTCCCTTTGAACCTGGGAGGGATTGTGACAGCCGAGGAAAGGACACTAGGTGACTACGGAAGCCCAGGTCATAAAAGGGGCTAGAACTTCTGCTTGGTTCTCTTCCACTGTTGTCATCCTTGCTGGCGTCGCCCAGAGAAGCTCAAGGTCCAAGGGTCCTAGAAAGCTGGAGGCAGGGCGGGGACTGGGAGCCGTCCCCACCTCTTGGCCTGAGCTGGTCCCTGAGCGTTCCCTCACCTCCCGCCGCCCGGCCCCCTCTCTGAGCCCCTGGCAGCCTGATCAGCCTCTAGTCGCCTGACCTGACTCCCCGAGGGATACAGGCCGGACCGATGAATGGTGCCCGGACTGAGGACGGAGACAAACAATGCTGCTGTTTCAGCTCCTGTTCCTTGCCCGCTGCCCTGCGGGAGTGAGGGTGTGGTCCTGGACCCAAGTCCCTCGCCTTTGCTTCTGAAACTCTGGCTTGCCCCAGAGCGAGTGAAGAAATGTAGCCCTTCTCCGGATGTTGTCAGCCCCCAGTGTACATCTCCCGCCGAGGAGAGCAGAGAGAGAAAAACGCTTTTACATCCTCCTCGCAGGCCAGCTTTTATGTCCCCATGAGAGCATTCCAATCCAGGGAGGCAGACACAGAGACAAGAGGAGACAGACAGATAGACAGACAGAGGGAAGCAGAGAGATTTGGCCCAGCCAGTGCGGACAGAGGGCCTGCTGTCTGCCGGGTCCGCTCTGCCCCAAGGGGAAAAAGACAAAGGAGTCCCCTGCCCTTGAGGCTCGTAGATTCTCGTGGGCGCTGGGACTCAGACATAAGTCAAAACAATGCCATGGAACAAGTAAGCCAAGGGTGGTCAAGAAGGAGAAGAAAAGGACTGAGCCCCCGGGCTCAGAGCTCCAGGGAAGCCTGCAAAGAGAGGAGACTCTGAGCTGAAGTTTTAACATGTTCCTGAACCCTTGCTATGCGCCAGGCCTATTCTGTACCCTTTGCTCATTTGACATTTATTCATCAATAAGCTTGCGCAATTGATACTCTTATGACGCCCATTACACAGGTGAGAAAATGGAGGCTTAGGGAGGCATGATTGCCAAGGTTACCCTACTGGTAAATCTCAGAGGCAGGATTAGAGCTTAGGATTCGGCCTCCTGGGCTCTTGCCCATTGCCCAGTCTGGAGACCCTCACAGGATAGCGAGGCTGAGGGGGCCATTGAGAAATCATCTGCCTCTGTTTCCCACACTGCCTGATCCTTTAGCTCAGAAGGGCTTATCAGAAACGGAGATCCCCATGTGCTTCCATGAAGGGTCAGATTCAGGGGGTCGGTCGTGAGGCCTAGAGAGCTGGATTTCTACTGATTTTTCTGGTCAGACCCTGACCTAACTCCACCCAGTTAATCACAAAATTTCATAGTCAAAGAAAGCAACTTGGAAGAATTAAGGGAAATCCCAGGATCCCACGGCCAGTTGGTGGCTGAGGGGCCCCCAGAAGGCCCCGGTTCTCTCAGCCTCTCCTCCCCCTGCTGTCCTGCCTGCCCTCTGAGGAAAGCCTTCTTTAGGAAAAACTAGAGCGAACCTTTCTTTCCTTATGGTGAAGCCAAAAACCTCTGGGCTCCTGTATAAGTAGGTTCACTTTCTCTGTTGGTCTTGGGGCTGTCGGGTCTGCCGCTACAGCCAGCGGTCATCTATGTCCTGTGATTGGATTCCAGAGGCCTCTGAGGGACACTCCCCCATGGCCCAGTCCACCACGGCTCTGAAACCCTCACCATCTGATTCAGGAAGGTCACTAACATGCAAATGTCTTATCTGGAAGGGGTAGGATACTAATAGCTGTTAGGATTTTTCATTTAAAAAATCCAAAGTTTCAAGGGTTGAGGCAAAGGACAGCTGTGCTTTCATGGAGAGGGGTTGGGGGGAGGGAGGACTAGAGTGGAAAGAGAGTGAGTGAGCCCCTCCAGGATCTGCAGGTGAATCCCAGCAATGTAATTCCCTTTTTCTAATTTCTGAGAGTAGTTCGCCTCCATTTTTGTTCTTTTACCCTTGTTAGTTGAGTCTCCTTAAAATTTCTGCAGGACATCAGCGGTAGACATGGGCTAACATGGGTAGAACATGGGAATCCAGACAACCTTGACCTGCTGTCGTCTTGACTCATAGTCTTTGATTCTGGTGGCCCTCGTCACTTTTCCTTTACTGGGGTCACTCCTCCCTTCCACTCCCCCAATCGAGGGCAGTCTCTCCCTCATTCCAGAAGGGCTCCTGTCAGAGGTGAGGGTGCCCTGGGATCATCGGGAGGTCTCCCGGGAGCACAGATGGCTGGACGCCACCCCCGCAGCTCCTGACGCAGTAGGTCTGTGGTGGAGCTAAGCGCTGGCGTGTTAACCCAGGGGGTGCTGATGTGCTGGTCCTGGGGCCACAAGGAGAAGCTCCGCTCTCAGTTCCACTCTCCCCCCTCTCCTAGTGGTTTTCACTTGTTACGATCACACCCTCTGGTCGACAACTCGGTCCCATCTGTTGGAGTTCCCTCCAAACGGCTGGAGTCACAGTGAATTTCATTTCCAATTTAAACCCACAGACCTCCCACCTAACCATTTCATACCTCGGAGTTGATCAAAAGCCCTTCCAACCTCCTTCTCCCCTCTTATTGCTCTGTAAGTCAAAGCTGAGGAAACCCAAGTAACTGGGGCTTATAAAAACAAAACAAAACAAAACAAAACAGGAAGATTCTGGTCCCAAGCACGGGAGGCAGCCGCCTTGGTGATAAGGCTGACTTTAGATATTCTCGATAGACCAAGAAAGTGGGCAGTCGGGAGCTGGCTCCAGCCAGGCCTGGGATGATTACAGAGAAAACATCCAACCCAGTCTCCACCCACCCATCCACCCATGCCCCTCTGTCCTCAGCAGACCCACACGCCCCAGAGTCCTGCAACCCCTCTCCAGGGCAAGGCGTCCAGATGCCAGCAGACTGTCTTCCCAGGACGTTGAGCAACGATTGGGGCAGTATTTCCAGCATTCATGCACTCCCCAACAGCCTGCAAGACATTTTCTCTAAGGAATTTCAACACACATAACTAGTGCTTTGTTCTGATGTGAAAGAGGGTTTGTCCAGATGCCAGGGTTTCACCATACAGGGGATGAGCAAGCACGAGCCGAAGCCTCCTAGCTGCCACGTCTCGGTCTTAACGACTTTTTTTCATATTACGTACAAATGTCAAACCACTCGAGAAAAGAAAACATTGGGAGGGGTGTTCGTCTTGCTTGAAGATCTGACCAATCTAGACAATCTGTTGTCATAATCCATCTCAATGCCAGGTACCTGCTGTCGGTTCCGTTGAAGATGGACTGAGATGAGCATGGCCATGAGCTCGAGTCAGAATCCTGCGAATAGTCTGTTGATAAGCAAAAGTTCCTCAGACTTTTCCCCTCTACCTCCATAAATGGAATTTAAATTTAAAAAAAAAAAAAAAAAAGGTCAGTTGCTAATGGTGCCAGTTCAAAGATAGCTCGTCTGTCCCAAGCGAACAGTTGACTTCTCAATGAACTGAGACCCAAGCGGAAGGGAAGGTCTAAACAGGTACTAGGTTCATTGACTATGAGGGACCAGCTGAGATTGGACTGGCAGGTCTCCTGCTAAAACAGGACTGTCCCAGATCTCGGTTCCTTGTCCTGTGGTCTTAGACAGCTTTATTGGGTTTGGGGCATGCATTCGTTTACTCAGGCTGCCATAACAGAGCATCACGGACTGGGTGGCTTAACCAAGAAATGTATTTCCTCACAGCTCTGGAGCCTCAAAGTCCAATATCAAGGTGTCCGCAGGAATGGCTTCTCTGGGGGCCTCTCTCCTTACTACAGATGGCTGTCATCTCCCTGTGTCTTCATGTGGTCTTCCCGCTGTATGTGTGTGTGTCCTAATCTCTTCTTATAAGGACACCAGTTATATTGACTTCAGACCCATCTATATGAAAAATTCTACTCAATCACCTCTGTGAAGACCTTATCTCAAATACAGTCATATTTTGAGGTCCTAAGGGTTAGGACTCCACATATGAATTCTGGAGAGTGGGGGGAGACACAATTCAGGCCATAACAGTATCATCACTCTTTTAAATTATTTGCCACATTTCACTGATTGTAAGACACCTGTTTTTCCGTATTTTAATATCTAACACAGGCTGCTTCTAACAGTCTATGGTAGTCAGGGTTTAATCAGCAGATGATTTTCTTCTATTAGTGGCACATAAAGTAATGGGGCATCTTACAATGGGTGGCATCTTGGATTCAATAGGGTATAATAATAGTCCTTACAACACCCCCACTGAAGTAGCTACTATTTTAACCCCCATTTTACAAATCAGGAAACTGAGGTACACAGGTTAAGCAGCTTTCCCAAGGATGCCAACTTGTCAGTGATGGAGCGGAGTTTCAGACCCAGTAAGTCTGACTCCAGGTCCCCCCGGGGTTGCTCGGAGACTAAATGAGCGCCTATAAAGCGCTCAGTCCCTGGAATGTAGTACATGCTCAAGAAATGTTGGCACCATTAGTCCCAACTTTGGAGAAATGTAAATGTCATTTGTGTACCTTGTAAGTCCCAGTGTACTTGACATGTATTCCTGGGAGCAGGGTCATCCCCACAGTGATGTGTGACCCTGATGCCTTTCCACCATCATGAACAAATATTTCCTGTCTCATAAAGTATAGGGAAAGTTCACCTCTGTGTTGTTCAGCCTGACTGAAAGTATGCTTTCTAATCATCTACCATATAGAAAGTTCAGGTCCCTGTTCTGGGAGACAAAGTGTCAAGCAGGGGGAAAAGATAGGGGACAAGTAGGTATATATCAAGCCCGTGTGTGACAAATGACAGTGGGGTGGTATGAGGGAGTCATGAGAGTTGAGAGATAGACATTGCTTCTGGCTGGCTGACCAGATGTGTGACATCCCAGAACTGGAGCCATTTGGGCTGGGAATTAAATGATTGGTAAGATTTCGAAAGGGTGAGAATGGGCCAAAAAAAAAAAAGATCTTTGGAGCCAGGACACAACATAAACAAAGGCCCAGACGTGAGATCGGGAAGTACCGGCTCTATTGGACAAAGGTTACTATGTGTAAGGGAAGATGAAACTAGTAAGGCAGGTAGGACCAGATTGCTGGGGGCCTTGGATGGCCCAGGAATTAATTAACAAATTAGGATGTAAGCTATGTACTTGAGAGGAGAAGATTTGGGGGGTCAGGAAGAATTACGCATGGTGAAATTCAATCCTCGGGAGTGGGAAGGGGAGATGGGTGGAGAGGAGAGACTCTGTTGGGAGGGGCGTAGCGACCTCGTCCTTGCTGTGAGGGTCAGACACAGGGTGACAAGCTCATCCCAGCATTCCCTGGACCTTCCCAACTGTGGTCTTGCATCCCTCAGTCCAGGGTGAGTCAGGATAGGTGATGACCCCATCCTCATGAAGAACGGGGACCCTAAACTTGGTGACAGAAAGGGAGAAGAAGGGATTCCATGAAATCAAGGGACACAAGGGAAGAAATAATCCACCACACATGGGAACTGGTGAGGTGGAGAGAAGGGTAGAAGGACTGAAGAGTATGGCAGAGTTTTCCAGCCAGTTTGGAGAGGAAAAGAAAAGTGCATGTCAGGAAGGGAAGCAGGGTTAGGAGAAAGAGACGAGAAATTTTGCTTCAGATGCCCTGAGTTTTGGTGGTTTAGGGCCAGCCAGCTGGGCTGTTGAGTGTTTGGACCTGGGGACAGTCAGAGCTGTCAAGGACAAGACGAGGGCAGAAGCTATGCCCTGGAATGCAGCCACTGCCCCGCATTCTGAAAAGCCCACAGTGGGCAGCATGCCCGGAAAGGAGAGACCACTGCTCAAACAAGGGTTCTCCAACTTTGCACCAGGGAAGCTTGCATAAACGCAGATCCCATCCAGAATCAGAACCGAAGGCTCAAGAATCTAGGTCTTTAACTTATCCTCCAAGTGATACTTCTGCAGATAGTTCAAAATTGGAGAAACTTTGCAGTTAGAGAATAGGCAGTAACGTGCCAAGTCTCCAGTCCCTCTCTGTACCACCCCCCACCCCAGCTCCCCACTTTCTTTGCTTGGTCCCATTGTATGTGCCTCTGCGGATTCCCTCTCCCCTTGGTGGCTCGATCGTCTCAGTAGTGGTTGTCTGGCTCTCCAGCAAAGTAGGAACCCTTAGGTCTGGGGGTGCCCAAAACCCAACTTCCTGTCCACGGCGGGTAGTGCTGGCAATATCAGTTGATTCTCCTGCCCCTCCAAAGCCTGACTTTGTGTGTTCTGGTTTTACCAAGAGGGTAATTGTCATCTAACCTAAAGAATTCTGTGGGTTCATGGGGCGCCTGGGTGGCTCAGTGGGTTAAGCCTCTGCCTTCAGCTCAGGTCATGGTCCCAGTGTCCTGGGATCGAGCCCTGCATCGGGCTCTCTGCTCTGCAGGGAGCCTGCTTCCTCCTCTCTCTCTGCCTGCCTCTCTGCCTACTTGTGATCTCTGTCAAATAAATAAATAAAATCTTTAAAAAAAAAAAAGAATTCTGTGGGTTCGTCTCACCAGGTCACCTACTTGAGTGAATCGTGTCCATCTGTCATCACCACCAGACGGACGTGGAGGAGTGGCTGACAGAGTCACAGACAGAGGTAAATCATTTATCCAAGGTCCTCCAGGGGTCACACGTTCAGACCCCCCCGAACAGGTTCAGTGACTGGCTCGGAGCTCAGCCTGGGACAGTCGGTAAACAACACATGTGGGAGGTGGCAAACAGGCTCCATCTTGTTGCTCCCTTCCCAGCCTATGAGGCTGAGGCAGAGCTCTCCCCACTTCTCAGAGACGATCATAATAGCCAGGGCGTCTATACGTGGAAGAGGACAGGGAGGGAGGTAACAACTGGCACCACTTGCCCCTGGGCTACCGGTAGAGCAATGAATGCACAGCCCGATGCTCAGTACCCTACTCCTTATACAGTGAGAGTCTCATGAATGTCTGAGAGGGTTCCAAGGCTCACAATACAGATCATGTGTTATTTTCAAAGGACAAAAAGGAAGAGAGCTAAGCCCTCCCCTTATCCCTGAATTTGAAGATGAATTAATTCAGCTTCACCTAAAGGAATCCGAGAAGCTTGCCTACTTACAAACTTCGACATTCAAACTCTCATGGACCAAGGGTCATACCTGACAAAAACACGTCGCTCTGTGGGCTGTAGACGGACAACATTAGAGATCATGTAAGGTTATTTCATTCTCTGCCTTTAACTTAGGCCATTGTGGCTTAATTTGCTTATTTTCATTCATTCAACCAACACTCACTGGGCACACAGTACAGGCCAGGCAAAGGTCTCATCAATAAATAGCCCAGAAAAAAAGTCCTTGCCCTCGTGGGGGTTATCATTTAGGCAGGGGTGAGGTAAGATGACAGATGATAAAGAATTGATATGATAGGGACGCCTGGTGGCTCAGTTGGTTAAGCGGCTGCCTTCGGCTCAGGTCATGATCCCAGCATCCTGGGATCGAGTCCCACATCGCGCTCCTTGCTCGGCAGGGAGCCTGCTTCTTCCTGTGCCTCTGCCTGCCACTCTGTCTGCCTGTGCTCGCTCTCTCTCTCCCTCTCTCTCTGACAAATAAATAAATTAAAAAAAATAGAATTGATATGATAAGTAAATGATATAGTGTGTTAAAGGAGTAAGGACTGTGGACTAGAACAAGTAAGGAGGGTGAGGTGAGCAAGGAGACAATAGCACACAATTTTGAAAAGCATTGATAGGGTAGGCCCCATGGGAAGGCATAATTTGAGTAAAGACTTGAAGTTTTGGGGGCTGAGTGAGCAGAAAGTTTGGGTTGCTACCAACTGAAATGAGGGAGCCTGGAGCCAAGTTGGCCTGAGAGAAGGATCAAGAGCTCAAGTATGGAGCATGCCCCACAATGTTCCAAGGGGAAGTGTCAAGAAGGCAGTTGGTTTTTGGTGTTTGAAGTCACAGAGCAAGACCTGGGATACATTTACGAAATTGAGAGTCTTGGACATGTAGATGACATTTAAGACTTCGATTCTTGGGAAGATCATCAAGTGAGGGAATGTAGATAGGAAAGAGGGACAGGAGGTGAGACAATGTCAGGAAGAGAAGGAGGAGCCTGCAAAGGACAGGGGGGCAAGAAGCCACTTCTGGTGACTTAGAAAGACAGGCAAGTGTGTGAGCTCTGGAAACTGAATGAGTACGTTGCTCCTTGGAGGAGGGCGTGATCGGCTGTGGCACGGGCTGAGGTAAGTCACTGAGGTGAGGAGCAGTGCTGACCATTGTCAGCCTCAGGGATGTGGCCTCAGTGAGAGCCCCTTCTGACAAATAGTGGGCACATCTAGAGTTAGAGAATGGGGTGGGGAAAGATTGGATACAGGAAGTAGAAACACTTCTTCCAAGGAATTTTGCTACGGAGTGGGGCAAAAAGTGGGAGAATGGCTGCTGAGAGATGTGTGGTTAAAAGAAGACTTGAGTTTTTTATGAGAGAAAAATGGGGATACAAGAGGGAGGAACGTTCTAGAATAATAATCTTGAGACCTCAAGGGAACATAAGAGCTAGTCCACACAGTAAGGGGTTGTCCTCAGTTGGGAGCACAGAGCCCATCTGCGGCGGGTGGACCCGCAGGGGACATGGGGGCAGATGTGGGAGGAGCAGGATGGGGCGGTGGCGTCAGCCGTCATCTCTTCAGACTACTTCCGTTTTCTCTGGAAATAGAAGCAAGGTCATCAGCTGAGAGGGAGACGGAACAGGAGGGTTTGAGGAGGAGAGAGAAATCATCAACTAATTGTTTAGGATTCTAGAAGAGTGCACAGATCCGGATGTGTTGCAGTCTGTCTCCCCAACAGCACGGAAGGCCACCCGGAGGATTTCACCATAAGGCCATTGGGGCTGAGGGCTTCTGCAGCCATACTGGGTTGCCCAGGAGCAGATGTGGGGTACGTGGAGAGCAGGTATGCAAAGGGGTGTGGTACTGAGTGGTGTAATCTGCTCTGGTCAGGTCTGGGTGAGGGAGTGGGGGAATGGACCTTAAGAGGCAGTATGATTCATGGAGAGCATGCAGCTCTCCTCCAGGCCCAATGGTACAAAGACTACTATCATCGTCACGCCTTGGCAGGGGTGGGAGGGCTGCACTGTCTTCAGGGGAGATTTAGGCAAAGAGAAGGAATTAAGATATGGAGGATTTTGCTGATAGAGCAAACAGCAGAACCATGACAGGAAAGGTTCAGGAGTTAGGATGGGGAAAGAGATGGGGATAGAACAGGAGGTGTACAGAAGTTAAGGTGATTAGAGGATGTGGGGGTGACCTGGGAGGGGGGCTTCTTAGGATTAACTGGGAGAGACCAGAATGAGATTAGTCCTACTGAACTCCAGATAAGTGTTGCTGGTGAAGCTGTATGTATTGAAAGGGAGGAAGGCCCCCGAAATTGCTGGGTTTGAAGGCCTAAGGAGGCAAGGTTTTTTAAAATTATTATTCACATAATGTATTATTAATTCTTATTAATATTTTAAATATTATATATTATACATAACATATTATTAAATATTAATATGTATTAATATTTAATATAATTAATATTAATAAAATACATTAATTATTAATGTATAATTAATTGTTGACATAATGTATTAATAACATAACATAATGTATTAACATAACAAGGGGTACAGGTCTGTGAATCATCAGGCTTACATAATTCACAGCACTCACCATAGCACATACCCTCCCCAATGTCCATATCCCAGCCACCCCATCCCTCCCCTCCCAGCCCCCCAGCAACCCACAGTTTGTTTCCTGAGATTAAGAGTCACTTATGGTTTGTCTCCCTCCCCCGTCCCATCTTGTTTCATTTTTTCCCTCCCTTTTCCCCACAGCACCCCACCCTGCCTCTCAAATTCCTCATATTAGAGAGTTCATATGATAATTGTCTTTCTCTGATTGACTTATTTCGCTCAGCTTAATACCCTCTGGTTCCATCCACGTCGTTGCAAATGGCAAGATTTCATTTTTAATGGCTGTATAGTATTCCACTGTATGTATATGTGTGTATACACACACACACACACACCACATCTTCTTCATTCATTCATCTGTTGATGGACATCTAGATTCTTTCCATAGTTTGGCTATTTTGGACATTGCTGCTATAAACATTTGGGTGCACATACCCCTTTAGATCACTACATTTGTATCTTTAAGGTAAATACCCAGTAGTGCCATTGCTGGGTCATAGGGAACTTTGAAGAACCTCTGTGCTATTTTCCAGAGTGCCTGCCCCAGGAACAGCCAACAGTGTAGGAGGGTTCCCCTTTCTCTGCATCTAAGAAGGCAAGATCTTAATTCCTAAGCTCAGAAAGCATTCTTAATACCTACAAGTGAGTCCTAGGACTGAGTCTCCCCGCCTCCCCTTTGAGCCCCATGTATAAAGTTACAGACATTGGGAAAGCCTGGTGCTGCTTCTGATCAAGACCAAGCCAGGTGTTGCTCAAGACCAAGCTTCCACTTGACCTCTGTGAGTGAAGAGTGGAAGGTTGATTGCTTTTTAGGGACATTGCAAGTGGTATTAATCCCATCATAGCTGACATAACCGGAAATATTACTTGTGTTGAAGGTCCCAGTAAGATAAGACAGAATCCCCACTGAAACAAATATAGAAGTAAGAATATTGAGAATGGTGAGAAAAATGTCCCATGTTGCTTGTTTGGAGACACTCTGAGCTTGTAAACAACTAGGTTTAAGACTGACCTTAAAGTGAACTGACTGGAGGTCTTCAGGGGCTGGGGGGAAGGGGAAATGGGGGTTGCTAATCAGGGGGCACAAAGTTTCAGCTGAGGGAGATAAATAAGTTCTAGAATTCTGCTGTACAACATTATACACTTAAAAATTTGGTAAGCAGGGGCGCCTGGGTGGCTCAGTGGGTTAAAGCCTCTGCCTTCAGCTCAGGTTATGATCCCAGGGTCCTGGGATCGAGCCCCTCATCGGGCTCTCTGCTCAGCAGGGAGCCTGCTTCCTCCTCTCTCTCTCTCTGCCTGCCTTTCTGCCTACTTGTGATCTCAGTCAAATAAATAAATAAAATCTTTTTTAAAAATTTGGTAAGCCTTCTTCCCATAATAAAATAAGATTTTTTTAAAAATGACCTTGAGAACTTAACCTGTTTGTAAGTTTGCAAGTAAGTAAAGAAGTTTTCATATACTCCATAAATTCACTTGTCAATATCCTCTACATGTGTCCTGCATTATAAGATGCAAATATAATATAACATGGTCAGTATTGCGGATGACTAATCTTTAATCCACATAACTATTGTGGTTTTTGGGGATTATTTTCTGATGTTAATGCAATCAGAGGGAGAGAAGAAAACCAGTTTGGATGATAAAACTCTGTCCTCAAAGCACTTACTGTCAGAGTCATACAATGATGGATCTAGAAACAGGATGTAAGGAAATCACATAATCTAGAATCTTCCTTTCCTCCACTTGAGAGAATCTCGCACACCTAGGACACTTAATCATACATCACCTTGTAAGATATCTGTTGTCCTCATTCGTTCAGGCTGCTATAAAAAAATACCATCGACTGGGTAGCTTATAAACAACAGAAACTTATTTCTCATGCCGCTGGGGGTCAAGCCCAAGATTAAGAAACCAGGAGATTCTGAGTCTGGTTGAAAGCCCGCTTCCTGGTGCATAGATGGTGGTCTTCTCAATGTGTCCTCACATGGAGAAGGGCAGGGGAGCTCTCTGGGGTCTCTTTGATAAGGACACTAATCGAATTCTGGAGGACTCCACCATCATGACTTAATCACCTCCCCAAATCCCCACTGTAAATACCATCACACTGGGGAGGGAGGTTCCATCATAAGAATTTTAGGAGGATACAAGCATTTCTTCTACAGCATCAGCTTATACTTGCTCACACTTACTTAGAGTAAGTATACATTCTTATACTCAGCCTACTATTTACATTTTTACATACTTAATACCTTCACCTTGAATCTACTCATAAGCTCCTGGAGGGAAGTTGTCCTTTGTATATCCGTGATACACAATAAACATTTGGTGCTTGATAACCCCGGTCTGATCCCAAACCAGAAGCTGCAGGGACTGTGTCGATTTCCTTACACTGTTACTTTCTGCTTCCAATGAAGGGTCCCGCTCTTCGGGAGGTGCATAGGTATTACCTAGAAGGCATTGCTCGTCAGTCTTACTCCAGAGTCCCTGCTTATGACTGGAGTTTTGTGTCTTCCTGCCATTTCAGAGGAGATTTGTAACGAATGCGAGCCGCCCAGACAACACGCAAGGGCGGGTGGGTCGGAGCGCAGGTGGGAAGGAGAGCAGGTCAGACCTCACGAAGTTGGGGAGAAGGGAGCTATTGTGGCAGGAGGGGACACACTTCCTGGTGTGACTTTCCTTTGGTCCCTCTTATGTATGGTAAAGGGATGTTCAGATCTGTGCTCCCTTGAGTACAAGGGACAGACTCCAAGGGATTGAAGGGTCCCTGGCAAGCACGGGAGGAAGAGAGGCTGTCCTTCCCCCTTCTCTGACGTCTGAAGTCTTACTTACCCTGTAGCATCCTACCCAAAGAGAGTTTCTTCTCCAAATGAAAACATTAAGCTGCTCCCCACCCCTCTGTCCTCACAGCCTGGGCGCCCTCCTCTCAGTGGGAGAGTCACATTCAGCCTTCCGGGCACCAGTGCGTCACTTGGAATCATCATCCTCCTGCTTTGGATGACAGGCATTACACGTCCTGGGCCAGGACGCAGCCCTCTACAAAAGCTTACCCCAAGCTGAGGGTCATTTTCTGCTTTATAGAATAATAAACATGTCTGTGTGAATGTGTATGTGTGTGTATGTGTGTATGTGTGTGTGTGTGTGTGTGTGTGTGTGTGTGTCCTACTACAGTCCACAAACTCCTTGAGCACAGATACTTTGTTCTGTTACTGCCTTTGTTTAAATGACACTCCCCTCCCCTCCCACACACCTTGGGTCGCCAGGGTGGCTCAGTTGGCTGAGAGTCTGACTCCTGCTTTTGGCTCAGGTCCTGATCTCAGAGTCAGGAGATCGAGCCCCGAGTCAGGCTCCACCCTGAGCGTGGAGCCTGTTTGGGATTCTCTCCCACTCCCTTTCCTGCTGCACCTCCCCCACCTCACTCTCTCTTGCCCTACAAAGAAAATCCTATTTATCCTTAAATGCCACTGCTGCTATGGACCTGCTTAGGGACCTCAGGCCAAAAGGGCCCTATCATTCACCTGTCTTATAATGGTACTGGTTATCCATCTATAGTGTCATGATTTCTTAGGTACCATTCTGCTTTCTTTCCCTGAAAACCTGAAACTGGGTATCCCTAGCTCTTTGCCTAGTGTCTGGCACTTATTAGGGCTTTCAAGAAAACACAGGCAGACCTGAACTGGAGAGATTTCATAGGTAGCAACCCAGGCAAAGAAGGTAAGAATTAACAGCCGTTAGCAAGAGGCTGGGAGATGTTTTTGTCCCCCCAAGATTTTCTTAACCTCTGACCTGGGCAGGATTAAGACTTGGATTGTGTCAGGGCAGCTGTCCTGGGACAGGGTTCCATTGGGGTTCCAGTTAAGGCTGCCCCATCCCAGGAGAGTTGGAGGACCTTGAGGACCCCAAGCAGCCAAGCATTCTGGGGCCAGACGTGCTGGGCCTGCTGCGTGATTTGTACAAGGTACTAGCGCCATTACCATGGTTCCCCAGAGGCAGCCCAGCCACGGTCAGGCAGAGGGACAGAAGCACGGATGACTCACCAGGAGTCATGTCTGGAGGAAGGAAACAGGCTACAGAGGAGATAAGAGAGAAGTTGACTCTTAGCTAAACAACTAACTTGCAGCTCATTTTATGCCCTTCTCCCACAAGTTTGATTGTTGAAGTCCATTGCCCCATAATTTATAAGATGAAATCACCTCTCACCTTGCTAGGCATTTAACACACATTTAGAGGAAGGGTGTAAGGCTCCTTGATGCCAACTCTCCTTTCACAATTTAGAGATAAAAATCAGAAAACCATCTCACCTTTAACAGAGTTATGCAGATGGTTTTGGGCAGGCCAAGAGTGGACTGTGATAAAGGGTGATCGACTGAAGCCAATGTAGTAATAGGGAATGAGCAGAATGGAATTCTGTGCTGTTCATGTAGGGGCAAAAGCCATCTGGGCTCTATGGAGGCAGATGCTCCTTTCAAATGGTGACAACTAGGTGATTTGAGAGGCAGGAACTTCTCTGAATATGGTCAACTCCATTCCCACAATCACGGGCTGAGAACCCGACACTAGGTGGAGGTGCTGGAATTTTCGATGATGGTTTTGTCTGTTGTATGAACCTAGCACAGTAAATAAGACACTGGAATATGTGTGCTTTCCCATTTTTTTAATGTTTTCCCAAAAGAATCCAGATCTCTCCATCAAGTTTACCAAAGAGAAATTCTCAAGCACGCGATAGTGTATTTTCTCTTCTTTTCACCTCCTTCTCACCAAGTCCCCACCCCCATCCATTCCCCAATTCTGATGGCAAATGGTATTGGCTCAGAGAAAAGAACAGAAATGATAGAAAGCAGGTGTTAGGGATAAAACGCCCTCAGCCCTTTCCAAATACTATTTATGGAGGACCTGCCATGTGCCTAGCACGTTATTCAGCACTAAAGGAGTTGCAAGAAATTCAGGGGCTATGCTGCCTGTCCTCCATCAGCCCCATACCTACCCAGTGGAAATTCAAGGCTCTCCTACAGAAAGCAAGTGGAGCATCTGCTGAGTTTCAAAGGCCTTTCCATTGGCCTGGTCCCTCTTTAAAATTTCCACCAAATAGGGGCCAACATTCTAAGTCTTCGGTGTTTCCACCATCGAATCCTATCAGAAGCTCGGAGTTGGTTACTCGTGTATACTCATGTGGTTACCTCTCAGCACCGCACAGTGCCAACCCCACCCCACCCCCCAAGACATTCTCCACCTCATACTGCACATGACCTCCTGGCTACTGCCCCTTCCGTCCATTAAGTCAACAAGCGCTGCTGCAGGCATGAGTTCTCTGCCGTTCTCCCACATCCTCGCACTCCACAGTGGCCTCCCTGTCTTAAATTCTTCTTTGTTCCATGTCCTCACACCTGTGTCTTTGAGCCAATGTCCTCCAGCCTGTGCTTTCCTTTCTCTGACAACATGGCCGGTCCTTGGTCAGGTAGGAAGCAGAGTTAAGGGAGATGACTTTGGTTTGAGCCTTGTTAGGGGTGGTGCCCATGGAAATAATTGGATACATGGATCTGAGCTTCATGAATGAAGTCAGTGCCAAAAGCATAGACTTCAGAATCATTGACATGTGGGGACAGTTAAAAAACAAACAAACAAAAAAACAAAAACAGAACAACAGCTCTGGAGTGAATGGAGATTTCTCAGGGGCTACAGGAAGAAGAAAAAAGGACTGGGAGGGGCATTCCCGAAGAACGCAGTTAAGAGGAGGGTAGGTAGAAGAGAAGCTACATAGAAGGAAAGAAACAAGAGGGAAACCAAGTGGCTAAGGAGTCACTGAAGTCATGGGAGGAGAGAGAAGGGAGAAGTCCCACACTGTTGGCCACCATAGAGATAGCAAATGAGATAAGGATGCCAGTGCCATTGAGTTTGGCTACTACATTGTGGGGCTGAAATCTATTACCTGAGTAGTTTCAGAGTAGAGAAGAATCAAGAACCTACTTCTGTAGGCTGGAGAGTGAGAAGGAAGTGAGGAGACAGACACAGCTCTAAATCCTTCTTTTGAAAAGCTTTCCCCAGAAGGAAGGAGACCTTATTAGAAGACCATGCAGGATCAAGGGAGGTTCCCCAGCCAAGTGCCAGCATTGCTTAAGGTGGCTGAAATCTGAGCAAATTAACAATATGGGAGTTAGAAACCTATGGATGTGGAAAGGGTGACAATCCCCAAGGGGGAGAGTTGACAGAGCAGGACTGTGAAAAAGAGGGGAATTAAGAATTTGGGTGGGACCTTCTACTTTGAATCTTGAAGACAAGCAGCCCAGGGTAACTTGATATGTGGGCATTCTGGTCTAAGAGCTTCAGCGTCTTTCCTGAAGAAGGAAGAAAGGTCATCTTTTGAAATGAGAAGGAAAGGGCTGAGCTGGGAGTTTGGGAAAAGGGATGATGGTTCGAAAAATGAAAGTGAAGCGGGGAAAGGAATGGCTTAGGAAAGGAACAGAATTATTGGTGCATCATTCAAGGCCCCACTGAAATAGTGCTTCTCCCAAGCCTAAACTCTATGCACCGCCATCTTGGGCTTCCCATAGCTGTAATCAACAACTTTTTTACGTTCCATATTTAGGAGTAGAGAAAGAATGTAGGGAGTTTACTTGTTGGGTTGTTGAACAGAATTTGTGCTCACTGTAACAGATTCTTGTTCAAGACATGGATTTGTCTTCCCTGCCTCCAATGCTTCTAGGGACTTGCTCAGTATTCTCTGTGGACTTTGTGCCTTCTTCATCGTATCCCACACAGTATTGCTTCTATCAAAGAAGGTTATTTCTGGGAAAAGACACGTGCTCGTGCTCCCAAGATTCATAGGCCTGACCAGTTGCCCTTCGTCTAGGAACACATGGTCTCATAGAATGGGGAATGGCCCCCGCTAAGGCCCAGCGACAGGGCTAGCTGGGAACAATGGCCAACAAGGCTGTGGGACGTGATGTATGTTCCAAATGCAACAAATAAATGGTGATGTTTCTTATGACAATACCTAACTTTTCCTTAAATATTTTCAGGATTTCTAAGCCACACAGTTCAACTGAGAGTTTTTTCAAATCATCTCAAACCTTGCCCGCTTTTCCCAATATATTTATTTTTTAAAATCTGAATAGGAAGGGACCCACACAGTTCAAACCTGCCTTGTTCAAGGGTCAGCTGTACTTTATAAAAATCCTTTGTTTTCTCTGAAACCCAGTGGAAAGAGCTCTAGGTTCATGATCACATACCATGAGTGCTATGTGAAACCTCAGTATCTTCATACCTCCTTTTCTCACAGGTGACATGTAGCTCACCACAGACTAGCTACTATAAGGGGCACATGAAACAGTGGGGGTAAAATCAATCTCTAAATGGTCAAGGGCTATGTAAATCTAAGGCTTACTGCATCCTTCTTTGAAGAGTCCAGAGTGAGGCGTCCCAGAAGGGGCTAGTTCACCCGGATGTCGCCCTGAACGCGGTAGCCCGCCAGCTGTGGGATGATGGGAACAGCCGAAGCTTGGCCATAACTCCTAACTTGGGCTCTGCCTTTCCCTACCCGCATGACCTCAAGCGGGTGACTTCCTCTCTCTGAGCCTTGGCTCCCTCACCAGGAAAGCAGGACAATCTTTCCTCCTAAGGAGGCAGCTGTACAGATGAGGGGAAATAACACAGATTATGTGCCTCGTTCAGGGACTAGCGCCCAGCAACTGTTGAAAAGAAATGTCACCTGCCAACTTCCCCGACAGGCCCTAAGCCCGCGGCGCTCTGCCATATGGTTCCATCCCATCCAACCTTGGGGTCATCCACTGCGCTGGGGTGACAAAGAAAGATTTCTTGGCGTTGTGGTTCTGCCCGTCAGATTCCCTGCCACCTGAAGAATTTTTGTAAGTGGCTAAGTGATCCAGAAGCCGTTCCATCTATCCAATTCATTCAGCAAATATTTATTGATTGTCCCCTCGAGCTTCTTATAGGCGCTCCTGGAGAGAAGAAGACCAGGAAAGGACAGGTCATTCTTCTTTCTCTGGCAAGAGCTCCAGAGTGATGGGAACATGCTGTGCATATGATAAGCCTGTCAGAAGACAACTGCTTCCAGGGCCAAGGGGTGAGGAACAAAAGGACATCTCAAGCCTCAGCCAGGGGGCATCGGCTGCCTCTCGGGGAATGGAAATACATTGCCAGCACAGCAGTGACACAAGCAGGAAGCCAGCTCGCCCCAGCAGACCACACTAAGGTTCTTCATGTGCCAGGAACATGGGGCGTTGAATGAAAGCCAGGCTGTGCACCTGGGTAACAGAAGGTGACAACACCACAGGGAATGGGTACCGTCCCCATGACTCTAGCCTCCTCCCTGTCGTTAGTATTTATGAGACTTGGAGAAGAGTTGGGCTAGCTCGGGGTTATGGGAAGGCACTAGTAATTTTCTTGGGAGAGAGAAGGAAAGGACTGCCTTTCCCGTGCTTGTGGAAAGGAAGGGCCCTGCCAGCCATTTGCTAGGGACCTGGAGGTAGACACTTGTCACGTAGCCATCCACCCTGGGAACAGATCCCACCACTATGGAGTGAACACAGCCCATTCTCTGTGGCCAAAATGAGAGCTCTCCAAACCATCTGCGTTCAATGACAGACATTAACCCAAAGGCTCAGCCAGACTTCCTGGCTGACTCCTTGGCCAGCACGGACCTCAAGAAGGCGGCTGGACAACCTTAAAGTTCACTCAGAAAATGATGACTTTGGCACTTGAACATCTTTCCAAAAATAAAATAAAATAAGATAAAATAAAATAAATAAAATATAAAATAAAATACATTCAAATCATCTTTTAGAGTTTCTGTGAATTTTGGGCCCTTTACCTTATATGCTAGCAGTAATGGCTTAATAACTCAAGAAAGTGTCAATTCTCAAAAGAGCGAAGAACAAATATGACTGAGATGAATATTATCCTCGATCCCAGCTATCACCTTAGTTCCAGCTGTTTCGTTAGATAGAGACAAGTTCAAACCCTCTCTTCAATGCAACAGACCCATTTGGTTATTTCAGGGTGTTTCTTGGAACAATTCTAAATCAGCCCATTTTGGCAGAAGTCCCTTGCGATCATTAAATATCTTGGGAGGGAGAGAAAGAACGTGGCCTTGACCATGGGGGTTGGGTTTGCAGGATAGAATCACTGAACGGGATCTGTTGATAATGACGAAGTCCCAGTAAAGAGGAAATTGTTCTTTTCTCTCTTTCTACTTTGAATCTCAAGCAACAGTCCGTAGCTCAAAGTCTGGAAGGCGAAGGAGTTCCGAACACAAAACGCTATATCGGGCCATCCCTGCTGAACAGGAAGCACCCACCTCCGGGCACAGGATCTGTCTGCTACGTGGTAGGTTGGAGTTAGGCAGCGGGGCGGTCTGCATTATTTAGAACCATAATCAGCTGGTGAGTAGGAATGAGGTCATAAATTTGGCCAACTCGTCGTCCCTTTCGTCTATGTAAAACACTCTCAAAATCCTCCCCAGGTCTTTCTCAGAGCCCTCTGGGAATGCCTTCCATTCTATGAACGGTTCTGGGCTTGCTATTCTCCCACTGGGCTCTGCTGGGGATCAGCGTGGTCTCCACCGGGGCAAGGCTGCCCACCCAGAGCCTGTGTTGCTGTGTCCCCAAATCTGCCTTCCCAATGCTGCCCCTAAAAGCTGCATTCCTCATCCCTCACTATGGTAGGGCCAGACTGGTTCCCAGCAGAAATAAGGATGTGGGCAGGAGTTTTCCCCTTTACAAAGGGGCCAGATTGCCCCCCCCAACACACACACTATTGGCCCCATCTCTTTCTTCTGCCCACCCTCCACAGGTGTTTTAGCACCTAAAGCTTTCAACTCAAGGATCCCCTTTCTGGGTCCTCCTTCATGAAAAGCAACTCACCTAAGGAGGCCCACATGTCTATTCTGAATGTTGGCTCAGCCAGGACGACTCTGCTCTAAGAAACCCTAGGAGTCCACAAGGTGAGGCAAACATTGCAGAGACGTCTCAGAGAGGAGGTGGGACTTGAATGGGATTTTAAAGCAAAAGGAGATAAATAGGTAGAAAAGAGCGTGGAGAAAAAGATGTTATAGGAACTCAAGGATCTGTTGTATCTTCTGACCATTGAGAATGAAAGAGGGGAGATAGCAAAGGGAACTGAGAGTTCCTGGCAGCTCAACCCAGGTATTATGTCATTTAATCCTCAAATCCCTACATTAGTTCCCATTCCCCATGTTTTAGGTGAGAAAACCAAAGGTGGGAGAGATCAAGGGCAGCCTTTGTTACACTGCAGATTATACTTTAGGAAGTGCCGCTCGGGAGAGGTTCTCGGTGGGGAGTCAGGATTCCGGAGCACTAGTGTCCTCCGTCTATCCCGTCCATCCCGCAGGTTCCTTCGAGCAGCGCCACAGCTGTAAGACCACTGTTGTCGACTCGGAGGCGCCTACGAGGTGCCAAAACCCTAAAGAGGGGACAAGGGGCTGAGAATATCTGGCACCCTCTTCTTCTTTGAAAAGAGGAGCCTTGGAAGAAAATGAAGCTATTAATAGCTCTGTTTCTAAATATAACTCTTCTTACACTTTCTCCGGAGCTGGTTCAATGGAGACCCCATTGCACGGCTTTCTTTGGATTGGCGTCTCTAATTTCAATCCAAAGTGATTATTCAAAGCTATTTAAAATCCTGAACCATGAATAGAAATGGAAACATGTAGGGGGAGACAAGATGGCGGGGAACTAGGAGGATGCTCTGGTTCAACCTGTCCCCTAAAGTGAGCTGATTACCTACCAAGGAACTCCGATCACTCATGAAATCAGCCTGAGATCAAAATTCTACTCGTCAGGATCTCTACGGGGGCAGAAGATGCCAGTGGGATGTCAGGATCTCTACGGGGGCAGAAGACGCCAGTGG